>VUQH01037983.1:0-13385 GCA_015106775.1 Etroplus canarensis | reverse complement strand
AGCGAGGAGGGGGCCTAAGGGTACATCTTTCGCCATCTTAGAATCTTACAATCTTACAATGCTGTGATTGCAGCCATTCCCCAACTCTCTGTGGATGGTACTCATGGCCATTGACCAGTGGGCCTCATCGGGGGTTGTTTGATCAATTGTCATGAGAATTTGCATTTTAATGACTAAGGAACTGACCCAGCCCATTGTCCCCCAGTGGTGATAGTTTCACTCAGTGGTGATAGTTTCAGTCATTATGCAAATGTACTGTTTATAAGGTTGGGGAAACCTGCAGTCAGTTGAGACTGAAGAAGTCACTTGGATGAGTGATGAAACATTTCTCCCACAGAAAACCTTACGTCCAGATGAACAGAATCAACTTTTGAGGTTTTACGTACCTGGATGATTGAGCATGCATCAAGACGATGCCTCAAATCATAATGATTTTAACAAATAACATTATACAAGCAGGCAAGATTGGTAAGGTAATGATGGCACTATAATGATCCACCTCACGCCACTTTCTCTGGCTGGAATTTAGCCTCTGTGTCATCAATACCTGAAGCGAGACTTCTTGAATTTCTTCTTAGTGATGGACACTGGAGACTTCCTAGAATAGTGCAGACGCAGACGAATTTCTGTCTGACACGTCAGCCATCCAGAGTCAACACAACTGACCCCATCTGCAGAAACAGAGGACATAGAAACGAAGCATGTGATCAGACTAAACATCTACGGTGTGTCTTATAAATGCTAACCACAGAACTTGTGACCGCTATAGTCAGAGAGAAAGAAACTATAATGTAGATCCTCAAAATCTACACTGTAACAGGAACAGAAGTGTTTAGACACAGTGTTCAGTAAATAATTATGATTATCACTGTTGTGCTGTCATTTCTTTTAATCCAACTTACTGTGAATTCCAAATTGTCCGTCATCAATATTCTTGTGTGTTGCTGCAATAAAAGAAGAGAATTAGAAATGGGACAGAAGACTGATCACAGAAGTTGAAGTCAGATCAAATCAGAGCATTAAGGAATTTCCCAAATATGTTTCAATTGTAGATAAGAGGAAAACTAAGAGTTTCTTAGCATAAACAGGATATCAGATTTTAACCTGAAATGGTTTGCTCTGAATTTGATTGGCCCCGACTTCCAAAGTGTTGACTTAGCAATAAAACATATTTTTCTCCCAGAAAATCTTGAACTACAGCGCTTAATATGAGCCAAGCCTTGGTGTTACTTTAGCAGGATGTTTATGAAACTATTCAGAAATCAAACAAAGCACTTCTTACAACAAATTTCTGTTGCAGTAGGCAAAGCTTTTAAGACTTAAAAGCAGACAAAAACAAAGGTAAGGTGACAGGGTGTAGTCAAAATAGGAACATCAATAGAGTGTGTATGCAACAATTCTTCATATTAAGTTCATTCTGAATGAGCTTTGTTACACAAAGGCATGTTAACAACAACAGGTCACGACATCTCCTGCACTGCAGTGTCTCCTCCATGGCTAAAAACAACAGCAGGTTTGTCTGCCAAAATATTTCCCAAAGCATGTAACACATGACAAAGATACAAGAAGTTCCACAGAGGTAGAGTATAAAGAGGAAACACTGCAGCTGCATGGAAATGCCAATTTAGTCATACATGTTATCCAAAAAAACAAACCTTCATTGGAATAAGCTTGAACAGACTCTACTTTAGTGTTTACAGGCAAGTTTTACTTATAGTGCTAGGACAAGGAATGGGAGGTTTATAGGGGGTTTGAGGATGACACAATTCACCAAACCCAACCAAACCGTGCACCATTTTCTGATGTTCTATACCTGTGGGGCTCATCGTGCGGGGGTGATGATGGGTCTCCCACATATTGACTATCACTTGACAGGGACCACCTGCACTCTGCAATTCCAATGTTTGGTACAATGTTAGGGTTTCAAATCAGAAACATTGAACTACTTTACAATCTGGTCTCAAAGACATCTTTGAACCAGACTGCGAGAAAGGAATTAGAGCCAGTATAGTCACCAATCCCAAGAAAGGGCAGTCAGCCACCATGGGTTGAAATCTGAAAAGTGGATTTGTTAGTGAAGGGAAAAAACTGAAACATTTCCTCATTTATATTAAGCTACTCTTATATCTGAATTATAGTCACAACAGCAGCAATATGTATATAGCTATGCAAGTTTAGCTTTTTATTTTACAACTCTATCAAAGTGGATTATTTTAAAAGTAACAAACATTTGTTTGATTCGATTAACATATATACTACCAAATCATAGTTCACACTGCCAAGACTGTACACTATTACTGAAAGAAATCAAACCATCTCCTTTGAGCAAAAGTGAGGAAGAAATACTTTCCAAGAAGAAAGTTTTGACAGAATATGGCTCAAGATGGATGACTGCCAAGTCACTGACTAATAAAAAGATCCTGCAAGTGGGTTAAAATCATTTTTATATGGCTGTTAGAACTTTTTTAAACACAGCAACATAAGTAACTTTAGTTCTACTATGATTCAAAACTCCTAAGACCATCATGAAGAAAGTAAGAAAGTGGGAAGCTTTTTTTTTTTAAAACCTTGCATTATCTAAGACAACATGACATCAGCAAGTCTGAGTTTGCACAGATGTCTCTGAAAACTTCATGTCATGTCATAAAACACAGAGCAAGCACATTATGAAATCAGGTCAGAGGAGGCTCACACAAACAGAGCTCCGCTCTTGAACAAAAGAAAGGAAAACACACCCTAACTGGATAAACATGTCTATACTGCCCCTGACCCCTTGGTAGGGGAAATGTTATCCCTGTTATCTTAAGTTAGTTTGTATGTCTACACATACACAGGAGGCTTAGCAAGGGCTCAGTAAGTTTCACTACTAGATTAGAGAAGGTCGCGCAGGCAGAGTGCCTGTAGCTAACTAACACTTCTGAATGTACAAACAGCAATATATAGGCTGTGTGCATGTTAAGATCATAAACTGCAAATAGAGTGCCTTCTAATAATCAAAAAAAGAAGAAAACAGAAATCATAGCTTAAGTTTATGGTGACTTTGAAATATAAAAGAAAAATAGCTTGTCTTCTTTCTGCTCAAAAACTGCAAAAGAAAATCATCACATTACCTTAGACAAAAATAAAATGACAAACTCAAAGCCTTACACACAATAATGAAACAGAATACTAGGGCGGCAATGAATCATTGAGTAACTTGAATATTATGATTACAAAACACTGAACAGTGGACGCACCTCACGAAGTTGTGCTATGCCGGTAAACATATACAGAAATACATAGTGCATTTACAAGTGTAATGCACAACAGCACAACAGCACAAACAGCGCAACTACACGACACGAGATGAACCAATGACTCAGCGTTTTATGATCTGATTATTCAAGTTAATCAATGAATCGTCGCAGCCCTACACAATGAGCAGCCTAATATCTAGGAACTAGAGCTAAAAAAAATAATTATCTAGGATTATAAATACATTATTTTGATGAAAAGAAACTCACCCTGGACTCCAGAAAGAAGCCTTTGAAATACCGATACTGGGAAACAACCCCTCTGGGTACAGTGACTGTTGTAGTCCACATACATCTGTGTTAAAAAAATAAATAAATAAATACATACAGATGTCTTATGGTAAAAGAATTAAAAAGGACACACCTAGAGTATACTTGCAGTTAGAGAGGTCACATACTGAAAAAACGTAAAGGC
This sequence comes from Etroplus canarensis, assembly GCA_015106775.1. Classification (NCBI taxonomy): domain Eukaryota; kingdom Metazoa; phylum Chordata; class Actinopteri; order Cichliformes; family Cichlidae; genus Etroplus; species Etroplus canarensis. Next base: position 9,677 of record VUQH01037983.1, on the reverse strand, counting down.
AACCTAAATTCAGGTATATCACTCCAGGAATGTACAAAAAAAGTTTGACCTACCCATTATCATCAACAGGTTGCAAAGTCACAGCTTTTTGATAGCTCCAGTTTCCCAAGGCTTCACAGCTACCGACAACTGCAAAGACCTCACCTAAGAACGGGTCAAAACAAGCATTTTACCTGAAACTTATGAGAATACATGCTGTATGGCTGGAAATTAAAACAAAGTCAGAAGCTGTTGATACAAGTATCATGCATGAGAATTACACATAACAAAAAGCAAATGCTTTATAACAAAGAAAACTTATGTAATATAGCTTAACGCTCATACCACAGCTAGGGTGACCAGATCCCAACAATCTAAATGTGAGACTGTGCAGGTTACTGGATTGGAAGGGGGCATCCAAAGGTCAAGTATATTATAGTCCACTGACACTTTTCCAACTCTCTAAGTAAACACAATTAGGATAAAAGGAAGATTACGTTTTTATAGTCTCATGTGATGGTTTTTAAATTCTCCTATATTCTCTTTGATTTCACTGTCATTTCAGCTGGTGCTCTGTGTGGTAACCATCTCTGGGTTTCAGTAGGGATGTATCCACGTATTGGTATAACTTTTTTGAGCCATATCCGATAATTTTAGCTTTTTTGTTGCCTAGTATGACACACCCTCATATACCTGTCACTTCACACCATATTTCACCTTGTGTGAAAATCAGGCTAGAAGTATTTTGACTGCAAAGACAGTAACACTGGGTGGTATTGTCTTGGCCTCCCACCCCCCGCGTTAGGAACCTTGGTGTAGTTTTCGACCAAGATATGTCGTTTAACTCCCATATACAACAAACCACAAGGATTGCCATTTTTCATCTACGTAATATTTCTAAAATCAGGACTATCCTATCTCAGACAGATGTAGAGAAACTTGTCCATGCTTTTGTTACCTCCAGGCTGGACTATTGTTTACTCCTATCAGGTTTTCCAAACAAATCTATAAAAACTTTCCAGCTTATTCATAATGCCGTTGCTTATGTATTGACAGGAACTAGGAGAAAAGATCATATTTCTCCTGTATTGGCTTCCTTACACTTGCTCCTAATAAAATACAGAATAAAATTTAAGATTCTACTCTTAACTTATAAAGGGCTTTATGGTCAGGCTCCATTTTATCTTCAAGAGCTCATAGTTCCTTATCATCTGACCAGAGCATTATGCCCCCAAAGTTTTAAATTACTTGTGGTTCCTAAAATCTCCAGATGTACATTTGGTAGCAGAGCTTTCAGTTACCAAGCTCCTCTCCTGTGGAACCATCTTCCAGTGTCAGTTCGGGAGGCAGACACCCTCTCTACATTTAAAAGTAGGTTGAAAACCTCACTTTTTTGATAAGGCTTATAGATAGTGCCAACTCAGGCTCACCCTGAGTCTTAGATTAGCTGGTATAGCATCTAAGACAGTACATGTATAAATACTTAGAGGATGTAATATTTACTTATCTACTTATCTCTTTCTAGTACATACTATCTCACCATTTTTAACATTATCATTAATACTGTATAGGTTATTGTTGCTGTTTTATGTCCTGTGCCCCTCACTTCTCTCCTTCTACCTCTTTTCAGCCCATCTGGTCAAGGCAGATGAACATCCTCCCTGAAGTCATGGTTCTGCTTGAGGTTTCTGGCCATTAAAGGGAAGTTTTTTCTTGCTTCTGTCACCATAGTGCTTACTCATGAAGGTTTCTATTGGGCTTTTATGGTGTATGGACTAGATCCACTCTTTATGTATAGTGCCTTGAGATAACTTTTGTGATTTGGTGCTATATAAATAATTTGAACTGGACTGAAAATGAATACTCTAGTAAAAGACAGAAACTCTGTTTCTCAGTATACATCTCTGCTTCATTTTATTTGTGGTAGTTTCCAACATATTCATCAAAGTCTACAAAGCCTCTAACGTTAACTGATAGCCCTACCTGCTTTCTTCACATGCTCCTGGTATAAGCCAGACATTAAGAAAGTGAAAGTCCTGCAGAGCCAGTCAGAATGTAGGACACTGTCTCAAGAGGTGGGACACAGGGACATGGGGTAAAAATGCTGTGCAGTCCCACATAAAGAGGAGCATCTGGTCACCCTAGCCATTAAGTTTTTCAGGCATACCTGGGGATGTCTCACCCCTGATGGTCAAAGTCACCTGACTGGTCTCCATCGTTGACACAGGCACAAAAACAAATTAGTGGCGCAAAAAAACCTGAAAGACATCAGTAGATACATTATACAATACATACAACTAATGTAACTGAAGCTTCACCAGCACATAGAGCAAAGCGCTACAAGCTGCTGAAAACACGTTAGCAACTGTTACCAACAGGAGAGCTGCAGACTTAATCTAGCTTTTGTTGGCTGAATAGAACATATGGCATAAACACCTTCAAAAGAACCGTAAATCAGGGAAAACACAGGCGGCAGCGGCAGCGGCAGCAGCAGCAACTAACCTCCTTAGCTTTGGCAGCTCAGTCTCGACTCCTGGCTCCCACACCAAAGGAGAATCCGCAGTAAACTCACTTCGCCTATCCGGCTAAAAGGCGTCGGGATAACGGGAAACAAGCCTGACTGACCGGGCCAACAAAACCCATTGCCACTCAGCTAAACAAGCACTGATCTGATAATACGCTTTACCTCAACAGAAAAAATATGACTTCAGGTGCAACCACTGTGCCAATTCTCAACGTGTAAAATCCCAACAAAGCGTTAATCTACGAGGACCTAACAGGCGGACGCGATTTAGCCAACAGCCGACATCCGGCAACAGCATATATTTACAAAAACGAACACTACTTCCGGGATATGATTTTTCAAAGTAAAAGACAGATAGATAGAACTTTATTGAGCCCTCGGGAGGTTCTCTTGGGAAATTAAAAACTCTAGCAGCACTGTAGCACCATAAAAACACACCATTAAATAAAAATTATATAAATCCTACACTATATACATATAAAAGGAAAACACGACATTAAATATAAATTATATAAATATATAAATCTAACTGTATAAATATAAAAAGAATTAAGCATAAGTATACATTAGCAGGCAATATACACTATTTACCAGTATTAGGTGTTTGATATTTTGACGGTCCAGCTGAATTGTTTATTGCACACAAAGGAGATATTGCAGTTATGTTATGTTATTGCACAGGGATATTGCACATAAAAGCACTGACCCTACATGAGAAATGTTATCAGGGCTACTGTCAATTTCTATCAAATTTGTTAGAGTTACAGTTCAGAATTTTTACAACAGGTTCAGTAGCATCAGTGCTCAATGACTCACTGTCAAAAATAATGTTGTTAGTACTTAAATCCTGAGGTAAAGAACAAAAAATACAACTTTAAATTTGTATTCAATTATTCAATTAATTGATGGAATAATCAAAACATTAAACAGATACCAAATTAATCAATAGTTGCAGCCCAAGATGAGTCCTAACATAATTATCTAACTTACCTTTTTCTATCCCATATTTTGAACACAATAATATGTATGTAATACAGGCCTATGACAACAGCATGACAGTATTCCTGGATTTGAGTTACAGCTTTTGGTCTTCATGTGCCACTGGAAATGCCACTGCTTTTATAAAAAGACTGCACTTCAAGCCAGCTTTGAGTTGCCTTTTACCACAGTCCTTGTTACCTTGTCGTATGCCTGAGCGTGTTGTGTCTTATAGTGTCTCTTTACATTTAACTCCTTTTGCATGATAATACTCTCCTGGGAAATTAGGCAAACACAATTGTTTTAGTTTTCATTTAAAAAATATTCAATTTCCCACCTCTCCTGGAAGCACCCTCACTATCAACTTCTCTGTTTTAAAGCTGCCCAGTGGCAGAAATTATTCAGTAGTTTGTAACACAGATCACATGTTGGTGCCACCATAAGATGAAAAGAGAAATTACATCTTTGAACTTATATAATTTGTTAATTCTGCTTGACAGTACTTTTAGGACAGGAGCCAGAAGCCATATAAAATCAGATCTTGGGCAACGATTGGAAGTACGGTGGTGCAGTGGTTAGCACTGTCACCTCACAGCAAGACGGTCCTAGTTTGAATCCAGCAGCCTGCCAGCTTAGGCCCTTCTATGTGGAGTTTGCATGTTCTCCCCATGCTTGCATGGATTCTCTCCAGATGCTCTGGCTTCCTCCCACAGTCCAAAGACATGCAAAGGAGTTAGGTAGACTGGCGATTTTAAATTGACAGTAGGTGTGAATGTGAGCGTGAATGGCTGTCTGTCTCTCTGTGCTGGCCCTGGGGTAGACCGGCGACCTGCCCAGTGTGAACCTCGCCTTGCACCAGCTGAGACAGGCTCCACTGCCCCCCGTAGCCTTAAATTGGATAAGCGCAAAAAAACAGATGGAAGGATGGGCAATGATTGGCCCCTGGAATGGACTTTGGACATGTCTGGGATATATTAACTTTGGTAAGACATTTACTGGAATTCTTCAGTGATATACATTTAAATGGTAAATCCTTCTAGGCAGAATTTGGAGTAAATATTAATGCAACTGTACATTGAAATAATCTGAAATATATTGTAAGCTGCTTAATGAACACACACATAATTTAGTAAATTTCAGCAGATCATGTGAAATGAAGCTCCAGTTTATCAACATGGAGAGCTTCTACAGTCATGTGAAAAAGAACATTTTTTTACAGGTGTATATCATTTTTCACAGGACTTCATGTAGTCTATGAAATCCTGTGAAAAGTGATATATGCCTCTTTGCTTCCTTAGGAACTAAGAATGAGCAGTAGCCAGCTCCTCATAATCAACCCAGCCACAGGGGCCCACAAGCCAGTGTAGTCCTAGTACCGATCCCAAATGGGGAGGGTTGCATCAGGAAGGGCATCCAGTGTAAAGTATTTGCCAAATCAAATATGCAGATTCATAATACGAATTCCATACTGGATCGGTCGCGTCCCGGGTTAATAATGACCTCCTCTGGTGCCGTTAGCCAAAATCGAAGGTGTGTTGCTGAATGTTGTTAGTGCATGTGCCCCACAAGTTGGATGTCAGAAGAGAAAGAGGAATTCTGGAGTAAGTTGGATGAAGTGGTAGAGAGTATTCCCAGGGGAGAGAGATTGGATGTGATTGGAGCAGACTTCAATGGGAATGTAGGTGAAGGGAACAGAGGGATGAGCAAGTGTTGGGTAGGTATGGTGTTAAGGAGAGGAATGTGTAGGGACAGATGGTAGTCAAAGTTCAGACCTCAACATGTATGAAATGCTGTGGTATGTCTTAAGAGAGCTGTGCACAAATGAATGCCTGAAAACATTGTAATGAACAGTGTGCCAAAATTCCTTGATGATGTGAGAAACTGATGAAGTCATGAAGAAAACCACCATTTCAAGTTGCCAAAGGGAGTTCTACAAGCTAGTGAATCATGGGGTGTACTCAGTTTTTCACACAACTGCACAGAGTCCAGTGAAAATGATTGCTTTCACATCAGTGTACCTTTCGGCTGCTTCTTTGTAGTCTCCTCAAGGGTCACAACAGCAGATTAATCCACGTTGGTTTTTACACTAAATGCCATTTATATTAAAATAAAACTTGCTAAATTAAAAATACATCTTTCAGTCAACCAACTACATAACATAGGGAGGTCTAAGAAGCAACATTAAGACACAGAATTCACAGAAATGACCAAACAGTTTGAGAAAATCAGGACGTTTTATGATTCATTGTTTAGACAAGGGCTGATTTAAAAAGTCTTGAGTGCACTGGGAGCCTTTGGACATTACTTTAAAAAAAAATAAAAAATCACAATATCTAACACTTTATTTTGAAAGCATTATTTACGTTCGCCTTCTCTTCGGACTTCCGCTGCCTACTTGGCGAAACCGGTTCATGCCGCCCTTCTCCGGATCTGCGACGCGTCAGTTTTGCTGCATTCACGCACAAAGACCGCAGTCTCAATTCAGTCGCGCTAGCTCGACCCACGCCCCTGCATTTGATGCAGTAAACTAAATTTCCGAGGAAAAATACACTTTATAAATTAAAGCGCCTTACTTACAATATCAGCTGTGTTTTTATTTTCGACCACGTTTGGTCGAAAATTTAAAAAAAATGACAGAATAGTGAAGGAACGAGTAAGATTTTATCGCGATGCGGGCAGCTTGGGAGTTTAGGCTGATGGAGCGTTTTGCTGAAGTAAGCGTACAAACTTTGCGGATAAAAATGTACAGTAACAGCATATTTTTTTAAAAAGTAACGAAGTGTTAACGTACCATCAGCTGAACACACACCTGGGCATTTTCGTTGACTTGTTTTGAGGACCGGCACGAAGCGGTCCACTGTTAAATAGGAGATGTTATGGGCGTTGACGTCATTAAATGGAGTTATTCTCCCACAGGTTGGCAGTGATTTCCAAAACACAGAAAAACAGAGCAGTGTCCCGGGAAAACACTTTCTATGAACTGCGTCGTTGAAATGTAAATATGTGATAACACAAGTCGGCTGTGTCAAGAACAGATCATTTTTACCTCTACCGAGAAGGTTATGTCTTCGTGGGCGTTGGTTTGTTTGTCTGTTTGTGTGCAAGATAACTCAAAAAGTATGGATTCGGCCTCTTGAAAGGAAGAGGTGATTCAATTTTGGGAAGAATCGAGTGATGGGATCATATCGAACAAAAAGTCCTGAAATCAATAACTATTGAAGTAATGCTGATCTCAGTATGATTACATCCGCCAAGGGGGTTGGACATCAAAGGCATAGTGCCTTTGATTATGTCTTGGACATCAAAGGCACTATGATAGATATAAACAAGTAGGAGTATTAGTTTTAGGCGTAATAGTGATATGATTAAAATATGTGCTGTATTCATTCGTGATCATCAAAGGCACTATGATGATCATGCCTTCGATGTCGGTGCCTTTGATGATCATGCCTTGGCTCATGCTTGGCGGAGGTCTGCACTCTATGAGTGCTTTTCTAGTTCACTATTTGGAAGCGTGGGACAGCTCAAAGATGGGCTGAATAGTATAACTGCTATGAAACATCATCAGCAACTTTAAGCACCCCATTCTAAAATGAAACCATTTTGATTTAGAGAAAGCAGTTAATTATATTTCTGAAACAGCTGGACATTACTGTCCTAAATGGTCATTGTTAATTTATGGACATGTATGTCTGATGCATAATGAATAGAGCATCAGGGTTGATAAAAAATGTATAAAGCAATACTGTCTGCTGTATGGATGTTAAAATGTCTGCTGTCACTGTGCAGTCAGGCACTAATAGCCAATTACTGAAATACATTAGATGGACAAAAGTATTGGGTCGACTACACATTATACCTGCTGGAGAATTTTATGACATCCCATTATAAAGCTGTTGACATTAATATGGAGTTGGTCCCCCCTTTTGCAGCTGTAACAGCTTCCACTGTTCTGAGAAGGCTTTCTACAAGATTTTGCAGTGTGTTTGTGGAAAATTTTGCCCGTTCATCCAGAAGAACATTCGTGAGGTCAGATGCTAATGTTGGTTAAGAGGGCCTGGCTCACAATCTACACTGTAGATCATCCCAAAAGGTGTTTCATAGGTTTGAGGTCAGAGCTCCAGCCAGGCCACTAAAATTCTTCCATGCCAAACTCATCTAACCCGGTCTTTCCATACAGAAAAAGACCCCTAGAGAAAAAGACCGCATAACATTATTCCTCCTCCACCAGACTGCCTGATAGAGAAACATGACTTGTCACTCCACAGAAGCTGTATCCATGGCTCCAGAATCCACGGGTGAAGTGTTTGGCACTCCTTGATCCTACACTTGGCATTATGCTTGGTGATGTAAGTCTTGCATGCAACTCCTGAGCCAAAGAAACCCATGCCATGAAGCTCCCCGCTCACAGTGATGTTAATGCCAGAGGAGGTCTGGAACTCTGCAGTTACTGAGTCAGCAGAATGTTAGTGACTCTTACACACTGTGTGCCTCAGCACCCAGTGACCCCATTCTGGAACTTTACGTGGTCTGCCACTTTGTGGCTGAATTGCAGTGGTTTCTAAACACTTTCACTTTACAGTAATACACTTACAGTTGACGGTGGAATATGTAGGAAGGAAGAAATTACATACACTGACCTGTTACAAAAGTGGCATCCTATTACAATACCACACTCAGCTTCAGTGAACTCTTTAGAATGACCAAATCTTTGTAAAGGCAGACTGCAGGGCTATGTGCTTGATTTTATACACCTGTGGCAATGGGACTGATTGAAACACCTGAATTTAGTGATTAAGATATATGGCCCAAAACTTTTGTCCATGTTGCATAAATAAATGTGACAGTATATTCCTATGGTTTAGGAAAGTAATGTAAGATATCAACATTTGAGGCTGATTCTATCCACTTGCAATTAGTCAGTTTAAACAACATTGCATTTTGTATGAAGAGTTTATTACCAAATGTCATACAATGTATAGGATTTTAAATTTACTTGTCTTTTTAATCATACTTGTCTTTGCATATTTAAACTAAACAACAGCATGCGGCCAGAAATTATTTTTATGTAATACAGTTTGTGATGATTGTAATTGTGCCCTGGTATAAGATTCTGTGCCATTCGAAATGCTAGTGAAGCAGATGAAGTATAGGTAGCATCTGAATCTGACAGGGCACCCAAACAAACAAAGCAGTGACAGTGTAATTAAGACAGTTTGGCTTTCCAAATTGGGTTTCGTGAGAAATATTTGTGAATTGTGCCATTAAAGAATTATCTGTGAATATTGGCATAATATTGCTCAACAAACTCAAAAATCAAAGTTTAGCCTGTAGCTCCATCCAGTGTTCAAATGAAAGCAACACCATACAACAGATGAAAACGCCGCAGTCTGAATCAGGCTAGACAATATATTGTCAGGACGTTACTTACAAGTGCAATCCTTTATCTCTAACATGCAGTGTACCTGTAAGCATAAGTATTATATGTACATGGAAACAAAGCAGTTTAAACACTCCTGTATGATATTTGTGTTTAAAAGCAGATGCTGTAGAGTGTGAGTACAGTGAAAGTTTATATTTGGTGATAAACTGTTATTTAAAGCATTCTTGGTCTAGTTTTGTTAATGGCACCAGTGGGACCCCAACATCATAATCACTGAATTCAGGTGTTTCATTCAGTCCTCTTGCCACAAGTGTAAAAGGTTAAGCACCTAGCCTTGCAGTCTGCCTTTGTAAACGTCTTGATGCATGCTCAATCATCCAGGTACGTAAAGCCTCAAAAGTTGATTCTGTTCATCTGGACGTAAGGTTTTCCGTGGGAGAAACGTTTCATCACTCATCCAAGTGACTTCTTCAGTCTCAACTGACTGCAGGTTTCCCCAACCTTATAAACAGTACATTTGCATAATGACTGAAACTATCACCACTGAGTGAAACTATCACCACTGGGGGACAATGGGCTGGTCAGTTCCTTAGTCATTAAAAAGCAAATTCTCATGACAATTGATCAAACAACCCCCGATGAGACCCACTGATCAAAGGCCATGAGTACCATCCACAGAGAGTTGGGGAATGGCTGCAATCACAGCATTGTAAGATGGCGAAAGATGTACCCTTAGGCCCCCTCCTCGATTCAGAGACGGTCTTTCCCTTTTCACGTATATGGCTTCCTTGACTCCCCGCTCAAACCAGCGTT
>VUQH01037982.1:0-17612 GCA_015106775.1 Etroplus canarensis | reverse complement strand
CCTGAATGGAAGTTCCCTGGAGGAGGTACAGTCCTTCACCTACCCAGGCAGCATCATCGACCAGCAGGGTGGAACAGATACAGACGTCAAGGCAAGGATCGGCAAAGCAAGAGCTGCCTTCATCCAGCTCAAGAACACCTGGGCTTCCAGAGAACTGACCTTGACCACCAAGATCCGTCTGTTCAACTCCAATGTGAAGTCAGTATTGTTGTACGGGGCCGAAACCTGGAGGACAACCAAAACCACCACCCGAAGAATCCAGACATTCATCAACACCTGTCTCAGAAAGATTCTCCATATTTGCTGGCCAGACGCCAATCAGTTACACCAACCTATGGGGGAGGACCTGCCAACCTTCAGTAGAAGCAGAAATCTGGAAGAGAAGATGGGGATGGATAGGGCACACCCTACGCAAACCGCAAACCAGCATCACCAGACAGGCTCTCAGATGGAACCCCCAAGGCAAGCGGAAGAGAGGCCGTCTAAGAAACTCCTGGTGACGTGACCTCGAGGCAGACATCACAAGGATGGGCTACACCTGGAGTCATCTAGAAAGAATGGCCCAGGACAGAAACCTCTGGAGATCTACCTTTGGCGGCCCATACCCCGGGAGGGGTGGAGGGCATAACTAACTCCCACACTTTATGTTGATTCAGTACAATGTGAAATTGATGTAATAACATTAGCTCAAAATCAAAGTGAATTACACTGGATGTAAACTGCAACCAATCAGCTGTTTACACACAAAGACACAAGTACACTTACAAGGGGCATAAAAGCAACCTAGATGGTGCACTTAACTCATACTGATGGCTCTTACGCAAACTTTCATTTCATGCATTTATTTATTCTTCTTGAAACACTTTCTGTCCTTACAAAACTACAAAAACGCAACATACACCAACAATTTCCTCAAAGGGTAACCACACACTGCTATTAGCTCATTATATGCAGAAGGAGCCTGCATGCTTGCTTACTCACTCTCTCCACTCACGGGCAGAAACATTCACATCCCAACAGACCCGGACGCACGCATATACAGGCAAAACACACACCCGCACACACCATTAAGCAGCAGCATGGGTGCTCAGCAGGATTTAGAGGACAATTAAAAAGCTCAATTAGACCTATATTCTTATTTCGAGAAATGAGTATGTTACAGATGGTGTTGCATGCTTTCTTTGCGTTTAAAAACACACTTTGATGAGTTCCTCCTGGGGTAGAACACAGGGGGTGGTGTAGAAAGAGGAGGGAGAGATTTGATGTAAATATGTCTAATGGTGCTGTGTTGAGATAAGTGCCTGATGAAAATGCATCCCACATCCTTGAAATGCAATACTGCCAATACTGATATGATATTGCACATTTTCAGAGGGCAATTCACTCCTATGACTAGAAATCCCTTCAGTAATGTTTGTTCACTTGGTGATTATAGCTGGAGATAAAAAGTGTTTGTGTTTTTCCACAAATACATTCACAGGCTTGTTTTTCCCCCCTTTATGCAACATTTCCTCTCCTAGCCCTTAAAGTATTTACAAATCTGCCTCCCAAAAACTCTGCCCATTCGCTAGGCGTGCCTTTCTTTCCCTCTTCCTCCGCTTTACATCGTTTCCAGTAAGACCAAGTATCACAGTCCCATTGTCTTCCACTCCTGCATCCTCTATACCGGGCCAAGTCTGTTGAGTCAGCCAGAGCAAAAAATCTACTGTTGTATGTGTGTTCTTGGGTAAATTGCTCTTAGTCAAGTCACAAACTTTGAATACACAATACCTTTCCATTCAGAGAAGTCACAAGACACACAAACCCACACACAGAAACACACACGTGCAGGAGGCAGATGGTCCAACCTGTAGGTTTTCCACGGCCCATTTGTGGAAGGGCAATGCTTCACTATCCGCCCTAACTGGGTGTGCACACGCAAAAACACACACTCACTCACTCACACATGCAGAGAGGGCAATAAATTCAAACCAGCACAATACAACCCCCGCAACGGACATGGCAGGAGCAATAGCTAATGCCAGAGAAAACATTTCCAAGAGTTCATCTGGAGGTAAACTTGATTCCTGCTCACAGAAGGGCATGTGATGCAGTTTTTCAACAAAGGAGCAACTTGGCAACATAAGAGACTTTTTTGGCCATTCAAACTGAAAAGTGCTCCAAATTTAGATAGCAAAGCAAAATAATAATAATAACAATAATAATAATAATGAGAGGAATACAAATAATAAGTACTGGGATTATTTAAAGTTTTCGCCAGCAGTTTAATCAATTGTTGCTCACCTCTCACCCCATTTCCAAAGGCCTAATTTATAAAATTCATAAAAAATATCCATCAGCCAAACATAACTTCTTGTCCCTTTTTTTAGGTCCCCGTTTAATCATTTTTATATTAAATGTTTACTGTTCATAAATAAAATTAGAGCATTAAAATAAAAGCAAGCAAAGCTTCCTGTACTGTGAATTAATGCTGTAGATGGATTGCAAAAGACCAAAGGATTTACATCTAGTGACAATAAATGTTACTCAACTGTCAGGCTTGTGGTCATTTGCTTTCCAAGTAAGAACAAAGAAGTCTCTGACAAATATTAAATCATATTTTGCAAACTTAACAATATCTCCCTCTATCACCTAATATCTTCCTCTCCATTTCTCCTTCTTTTTTAGCCATCTTTTCTCTGTCTGAAATGATGGTCAATTTAAACATTAGCTGATCCTTTGTAGCAGTTTATTGGTGAGGTTTGACAAACATGCACCCCTAATTTTTTACCATAGACTTATTTTTTGCACACTGTTCTCTTCTGTCTCTGCCGATCCCATAATCTCTACCAGGTATGTAGTCCGCTGCAGCCTCAGAGAAACAGGGATGAACACACATACCCATCCAGATGTGCACATTTTCATACACGCAGGTACATGCGGAGCAATTTGCATTCTCACACCCACAAATGCAAGAGCGAGAAGTGTGACACACACACAAGCAAGCACATACACACAGAGAGTGCTAACTCAGAGCTGGAGTTGAGAAGTCCCGGTGGGAAAAGCCACTTTCCGGAACATTTTACCCAATTTGCATTGCTCCTGGCTCAATCGTGTTCTCTGAAGAGATGAGATGGTAATGAAGAACAAGTCAGAAAGAGAGAGAAAGTGTGAGTGTGTTTGTGTGTGTGAGAGAGAGAGTGTGTGTGTGAGTAAATCCATGTATCTTCAAGTGGTGTCAAAACTTTGGGGTAGTAGAAAATAAATATGTCAGTAAAGTCAGCACAGAGAAATATCCAACCATAAGAACAAAAACGCTTGTTTGGGCATTTTAAACACTGCATACTCTCTTGTTCAACTATTTCATCCATCTATCCAGCACTCAGTTAGTCAATACTCCATTTATTTCCAACTGTTTCACTGAAGTATGCAGGTCAGGTCTGACTGCTAATGAAATTGGCTCTATATAAATGTGCTCAGAAGAGAGTACCTACATGACAAATGTTATATACACATTTACAGACTTTACAGGATGTGAATCAAAAGGCTAAAAACAAGCACACAATCTCATGTTTTGATGAACTCCTGAGATTTTATAACTTAAGGACCAGCTTTTGGTGGCTTTTACCAGTCTACTGGGGACCCTGTATTTCTAAAACTGTTCCACACAAACACAGCGTGAGAGGGTGATGCAGTACCAAAGCCTCAGAGATGTGTTGCAATGAACAGTTGGAGATGCAAGCAATCAATGTGATTGAGAGTGTGTTTGTGTGTGTGTGTGTGTGTGTGTGTGTGTGTGTGTGTGTGTGTGTGTCTGCACGCGCGCGCGTTGCTTCTCCTCAACTCCTTTCTCATCTGCTCCAGTTCAGTGTAATCCCCGTTTTTCTGAGGTCTGACATTATGTTATGCCTGGTTAGACATGCAAGGAAAAGAACATGTCAAAATAAAGAGACATCTACTCAGAGATTCAAGAGAGGGTGATGTTTAGATTTAAATAACAAAATATTCACATTATACAATTAGGAATGTTAAGTGCATCTCCACATTACCAAATCCTACAGAGAGGAGAAAGAAAAGGGGATTAGGCATATTTCTACTGTTTTAACACTGTTTGAATAGAAAACTTTTAGAAAATGACCAATATTTTTAAAATCAATCCACAATACTGTGTACAATACAACTCATCAGGTCTTTACTTTCTGGCCCCAGAGGTCACTAACAATTACAATCCTACCTCTTTATCAGAGGGTACAATCGAAAGCTAATTTCCCCTAAAGCCTCTCTCTTAACTCTAATCACCCGGAGGGACAAATAATAGCCAGGAGCTCTGGACTCCAACCTTCTCCCAGATTAACTCACCTCAGGCCCTTTCCAATAACTCTAAGTGGCTTTGTGTCTTTAATTCACTCCTTGATTCTTAGTAAAGTAAATGATATTAAAGTGTTTGAGAAAAAACTACAATTTTAAGTTATTCCTACCAGCAGCAACAGCATGGGTAGGCAGTTTAAATCTTGTGAGTCTGTAGGACTGTTTGTAATCATGGAAAAATGTATTCGTGGAGAAACCTAACATAGCAGGAACTAGTGTAAAGGGAATTTTGAATAATTTGTGAATTTGTAAATTTCTGTGAACAAATGCTCTTAATAAACAAACAGCTGTACAAAATATATTTACAAAACTACACAGCTGTGTAGCTGAGGTTACAATTAAATTCTGCATAAAGAGCATCGAAAGTCTGGGCCCAAAAGGTCCATGGCTGCTTTCCCATTCACGCAATTCATACATTCTCAATGTATTTGTAACTTTCCTTATAGAACATAAAGAATTTTAATCTGCATGATTTGAGATCACACCTAAAATCTGTTTTAGGTGTGATTTCATTTGCGTTAGGCAAAAGAATCTCTGTGCCATAAGTTCAGAAACCTGCATAACAGCAATATAGAGAGCAGGAACTCAGGCCAGTTAGCAGTCATTCCAAGCCAAGTGGAAGCAAGTAATGCACTATTAATACTAGAGTGACTGGGTACAATTTAAAGCTGTGAATATTTCATACACTTCAGTTTTATTACAAGATATTTTTAGGAACTACAGAAAAAAATATCCACAGCTACTATTTTAAATAACAATATACAAAGAATTGTGTATGTTAAACTCAGTGGGATGCATGGCGAAGGATCTGCATAATTAATTGAACTGTACTGTGACCCACAACTCTGATGGCAAATCATAATGTGAGCTTCCTTTACACACACATACAGTGTTGAAGAAATTTCCAAAGGTGAGTAGGGTACAATTGCAGCTGTGCCAGTTACTGCACATGAACTTTATCTGGCTTCTCTCTGTCTCTCTAACACACATTATTCCCACCGGCAGTCTTGACCCTCTTGCCTCCTCTTCACTCCACTGCATTACTAAATGCAGCCATTTTGGCTCCCCTAGGGCCCATGATAGAGCTTTGGTCGCCTCCCGGCCACATTCATACCACTAGGAGTGTAATGAAACTATGGATTTTCCATCGGACTTCTGACACTAACTGCCTGTTTGCTGTGCATCCACTCTGTGCTGTGCTGTTCTGCTCTGTATATGTGGAGAGGAGAGATTTTCCAACAACAATACTTCTTTGTTTTTAATCATTTTGGCAATGGTTTTTCAATTGGATGGCATTATAGAGACTCAAAATCAAATAAGTTGGAGATCAACTTTTAAGTGATGTTAAAAAAATATATGTAAAATGTATTTTTACAGCTAAGTTTTATTAAAAACCAAAAACCTTGGAGTTGTAGCCAGATGTACTATCAAAGTAATGGAGTGTAGAATGAATCCTGTCCACGGCCACTGTGATGCGCATGAATGAGCACACACAACCAAACAAGGAGCTCATCTGCAGACGCACAAATATGAAGACAGACTTAACATGGAGTAGGAGCTAATGAGTGTGTGTGTGCTGTGTCTGCAGTTTCATTTTTGTCTCACACATCTCTCTCTCTCCTTACACACAGATGCACACAGGGGTAAACATGACCTACAAGCCCACTTATTTCCAACCCCAGTTGAAACTGCATTTCCAGCACTGCACTGTTGCGGTGCACAACTCTAACATTCAGCAACATTGCAGCAACCCAGTTTCAGTGTTGTGACTGTGTTGAAATCCCATGGCTGCATCACAAACATCAATGCTCCCTGTGACTCTCTTTCTCTCGCATCCTTCTTCCTCACTATTGCCAACCATGGCTGCCCTGACTACTGTTGCCATGGCAACCAAGGAGCAGGCCCATCACTGGGGGATTTAGAGAGAAGTTAGAGTAAAGACCTCTATGTTATTGGAGCCTTATTATTGGGTGTGCACTTGTGTGACTGTGTTTATTGTTGTATGCTCAAAATGCTCTGATATCTTCTGTACGATAATAAAATGGGTATCTCATGGGACCATCAGTGCAGCTGAAAGCCAAAACCTGCCACTGCAAAGGAGGATAAATGCAATAAATGCAGGCATATTTAATCATCATTCACTGATTTAACTGCAAAAGAGTAGAAAAGAATACAGCAAACTGAAGAAGTCTGTATACCCACACTTTCTCTCCCCTCCCTTTCTTACACACCCTTAGTACTGGCCGTATCAATTCCAAGGTTATCAGTAATCCAATAAGTTTCTCTGGAAGCAGGCAGCTTTCCAGAGACACAGCCAATATCCTGAAAACAGAAACATCCGGAAGGAATTCCTACCAAGTGCCACAGTGTTCACTCTCTTCTTGCCTTCTCTATAATAACATTACCTTGTGTACTTTTCTTTCATCTCTATCTCATGTTTCTTTTTTGTCTTAAGAACAATTTTTTTATTTATATTCAAAGTTCAATGCATACTCACACTTGTATGTGACAAATGCTGGCACAAACACAAGGGCAGGATTGTTCTAACAGTCAATCATGTCCTAAAACACCCTCCACTGCCACACTGTAAAAACTGTCAGCCATTCTTTTAAAGCATGTACACACACCCATGAAATGCACAAAGCAAGGTTAAAGTGAGAGGGTCCAGTGTTATTTCTGGACCACTGGTTCACTGCCAGTGATTCATAAATTGACAACACAAGGCTCTTATGGATAATACCGTATAGCTGGTAGCCCTATGACTGAAGCTGGGGTCAGATACTGGCTTCTAT
Source organism: Etroplus canarensis (assembly GCA_015106775.1). Taxonomy (NCBI): domain Eukaryota; kingdom Metazoa; phylum Chordata; class Actinopteri; order Cichliformes; family Cichlidae; genus Etroplus; species Etroplus canarensis. The sequence continues at coordinate 10,473 of VUQH01037982.1, read as the reverse complement.
TTATCAATTCAGGGTGTGTTTACACAGACTTCAGCTCAAATCATAACAAATAATCTAATCTACATAGAAAGCGAAACCATAAACTATATATAAACGATGGACATACCCACTGTGACATCACCCAGTGGTAAGAGAAGGTGTTGAAATGTCAAACTGAGCATTTCAGCTACTTTAATTTTGGTGTGTTCAATCTAGATGTGACAAGTGAGGTGTACACACTCCTGAAGTAGAAACTTGTCAATCACAACGTAACTAGTCCTATAGCATACCAAGTTTCACTGTCCATTTTACTCTAACATGGATCATAACTTACAGAATGCACATTTGTGTTATAATTAATGAGATGTGAAATTAGTGAATGAGACCATAAAGTCATCAGGAAGGAGTTTACTTTATTCATAAATCAAGTGAGCAGCAAAGTAATTTTCCCATATACTTCTATACAATTGTAATTCCTTTTCCAACTTGAGTCAAACCTTGCTGTCCATTAGAAAGAGAGAAGGTTAAGAAACTTCCAAATTGGTTTCCATTTTCAATCTGGGAAACAACATCTATGTGTTATATACAAACTAAGGTCCAAATCATCTTTTGATAATTTACAGTACATAAAAGAAAAAAAAATTCTTAAATATTTACACAATGCTTTTTGCAATGATCCTCTGCTGCTATGGTTCTTTCAACGTGTGATGCATGCCTTTGTATGTGTGCTTGTTCTCGTGTTTCCTTTCTGTTTTTCCCAATTGTGTGCACTTCTGTACTTGCCTTCATTAATGACCGTATGCGCACAACGTGTATGTACGTACATGTGTATGAGTGTCTGGTTAAGACATCTCAGAGGACCCTGCTTGTGGCGCTTTAATTAGCTTAATCCAACAGCAACGCATGGATAGAGGAGCATAGTAGATGCGGGATGTGAGGTTGGTTGAAGGGCATGATATAATAAAGAGAGAAGGGTAGATGGAAAAAAATCTCTCTCCTTACCATTTGTTACTCTCCCTCCAATGAACACAACATGCACATGCCTCCATCTTGGCAGTGTCAGTTGCTGGCCAGGCCATTGTAAAATCCACAGGGAGGAGGAAACAGTCTTTGAAATGGCCACATGGGCTGTCGGAGGCCAACTAAACCACTCCCAAGGAGCCACAGCATTCAAACCATAGCCAGGCTAAATGACCAATTAAATATAATAGTGAGGGCTTAACTGGTGTTAGCCAATTTAGAATGACACTGTGCAATTAATGTTATAGACAAGCTATGGAGAGTGTCCATGTATACTGATATGCTAATTTGGCAACCTAAACCAGTCTGTGTTCGAGACTATTTTAGCAAAGATGGGATAGGTGGTGTTTTGCAAGGAAGGAGGAGACAGCCAGTGTAAAGAAGTTGATGAAGTGAGATAAGTTGGGAGGAGAAAAAGAAAGACTGCTGAGAGTGGGTGGGGAGTAAAGGAGGGAATGAAAGAGCAAACTGGAGGGGGGAGGGAAAAACAAGATGCACAAACAAATGCTAGCCTTGGGAATAGATGCAATCAGCTCAGTCAGTCAGCTAATGACCAATTCCATGGAGAAAAGTGAGAAGCAGAAAGACCGATGGTGTGAGTGAAGCAAAGACAGAAAGCAGAAGGACTAAGTGAAAAGGACAAGAAGTGAAACAGGAACAAAAGAAACAAGGAAAAGAGCCAGGCAACTGATTTGTTTTCAAACATTCAAATTAAACAAAAGAGAAGACAAAATATTTTACCAAAAAGAGACAATTACATAATTGGATGTAAAGGAAGAATGGAAGGACACCGAAAAGAAATAGAGAAAAAAATTAACCCCTTCTAAAATGCCTAATTCTTCATATTTGAAGACTTAGCTGGTGTAGGGGCTCAGTCACAAGACCAGCTTCACCAATAAGAGAGCTTTTAGATGTTTTTTTGTCAACTCTGCTAATGCTAAAAACAACAGTTCCTCCTGAAACTGAAATAAAAACAGCTGGCTAAAGTTCACTTTAGCCAACTGTTTCACTAAGAGATTAGGTAGAGGGCATATGACCAGTGTGGGGAATTGGCTTTCCGCTTGGCTATCAAGCACCTACTCTTACGCTAACAGGATTACCCACAGGGCAAGTGCAGCGTGGCTAGAAGTGGTCATGAGGCAAGTGGTCTAGAAGCAGGCAGGCTTGGGGCAAGATACAAAGCCAGCAAACACTGTGACAAGGTTTCAGGCTGAAGCTATTCTCCCCTGGGGGTCACAGGACTGTGGAGTAATTAGTTAGACAGCAGGAGATGGCATCATGCTGTGTGAGAAGGATAAATGCAGGGAGCTGGTGCATTTGGAGTTGTTTTTGTTGGTATATCCCAAAAGCACTTTTGTGGTGTGTGCGTAGGGGTGTGTGCATGCGCGTGTTTGGCACGAGAGAAAGAGACCCAGTCTGAATTTTATGGCCTTGAACTGTTACCAAAGCCTACGATGCCCCTTTGATGAGCCACACTTCACATTCACACAAACAAAACTCACAAATTACACTAACAGAATATCCAGTTACCTCATAAAACACTGTATGCAAATATATGCAGGTGCATGTGAATACAAATGTGTGTTTGTTTCTGTACTCACGTTAATCATCTTAACGTCACTAAACCAGAGGAACTAATCAAAAACAATCTATTAAGAATCTATTAGTTTGGCAACGCGTAATCTGATAAGCCTGCTACAGTTGTTTCCCATAGGAGTATGCGTGCATGTGTATGTACTGCAGTGCTGTCTGCATTCTTCACAGCAGATTAGCTAATTTGATAGTAACTCACATATTTACACTCATCATTTGGAGTAATGGAGATGAAAAAGCTGCTTTTTAAAAAAAAAAAAAAAAAAGATTTAAGAGAAGCATTAAAGTGCTGTGTCTTCTTCCATTATGTGTCCTATTTCTATGTGAGGGTATCCGTCTGTAAACAGTTGACGATTTCTTCCACTTAATGGCTGAGAGGTTAAGCTTCCACATGTGGCTGTAATGGGCTTGTGCAGCGCGAGCTGAAGAAAGTCTAACCTAGGAAAATGCATACTGTGAGCTGCTGAGCTTAATTGCAAAGGAATGAGTGTGTGACACACAGTAAGAATATGTGTATGCCTGTATGTGACATAGCATCCAAAGGTAATCTATGCCTGCTGTGTCACTCATGACCAAACCTCTGGACACTGAGCAATCCCAGTGTGTGCCTGCATGAATGTGCTTATTTTAGCTTTCTTGTGCAAGATATGACATTCCCTCTAGTGTATGACAAGCCCTGTCACTGTGCCATTCACCAGGTGTGCTATTGGTTGTATTAGATGTCATAGACAGAGCTACGCTATAAAATTAAATTCTCTTCTCTAACCACTTTGCACCATCTGAAAGAGCAAAAAGCATTCATGTCAATACAAAGAGCCAATTCCTGAGAAATGTAGAGGAATGTAGAGACCACTACATTTCTACAGTTTTGACACCTTAAAAATGTCATTATTTGAAATAAGACACATACTAAATGTGTGAAAGTTATATTATGTATTTCATTATTTTATGCACAGTAACATACTGAGTATAATTTAAAGAAAAGGTGAAGAGCCTTTAACTTTCAGATACCTATCATATGAAGAGCACAAATTCTTTGATGTTATACCCCGAGATGCCTAATGGAGATGACCTAGAAACAGGCTGGCCTCGTCCTCACTTGGATCATGTGAGCATCCCAGCTTGCATCCTGACTCCTCTAATCTTCCCTTAAAAATGAATTCTAGCATGGAGCATTTATAATTCATCTCCCTTGCTCTTTCTTTCTGTTCTGTCTCCCTTTCTCCCGGCTTTTTCCTTTTTACCCACTCTCATCTACTCCCCAGTTTGGCTCATTAACCCCTGGTAGTAGTGAATCAGAGACGGAACACAGAGGTAGCGAAGTGAGTGCAGTGTGGTTCAGTCACACACAGTTGGACTGAGCTAAAGTGCATTAGCACTAAGATTATCAAGGACTGAACTGTTCTCATTTGTGGCATTAGCTGACATAGATGCCCACTGTAACTTATCCTGCTCTTTAAAACTGATTAGCTTTGAGCAATTATTGTGCCACTGGTTGAATGAATGGATTGGCACCGATACTACGAGGCATTCGTTAAGATTTCGAAGGTGAACCATCATCTCATAATGACTCTTAATGTCACCACAGCTTGTTTGCAAGGCAGGAAATATGACTTTTTATGGCACATGAGGCTTTGTAAAAAAGGTTCCGAATTACACACTGGTTTAATGAGTCTACATGGGTGGAATCGTGCATGTTTGCACATGTAAAAGATGGTGTGGCATTAAATCTTTTAAGATGGGCCCTCATTACTGTATACCCTTACAACCTAAGCGCTACAACCCATTTTCTAGAGTGGGAAATTATGCGTGTGTTTGCAAGTTTACACATGCAAACTTTCCATATATATGTAAACTTGGGTGCCTATACTCAGGGTATGTGTGTGCACGCTCCTCTCTTTAATGAGAGAAAATGAATAGAGAGAAATACCGATCACTACATCTCATCTCAGCACATACAAACGCTCAGCTATTATCAGGGAGGGAAATCTTTGATCACAGATGGAGATAGAAAGAGAGAGCAGAAAGAGAATATGTGAGCGGCAGATGAAACAGAGAAAATGAGGCAGAGCACAGAAGCAGAAAGGCAAAGTGAGGAAGAAGCGGATGATCCAGTTACTAACTGTGCTTGTACAGTGTCAAGAGTTAAAAGTTATGGATGTGTTTTAGACATTGTCGGAGCTTATAATATCCAAAAATCTATATGACTATTGCTCACACATTGGACAAAAGCAGAAATGGCAGAAGTGACACAGGAATTGTATATTCACAGTGTGAAATACTACGATGACACCCTCCGAAGCTTGAGTGTCTGTAAATGTGTGTGAGAGTGCATTCACAGGGAGACGTTGAATGCTTTTCTAGGATGAATGTAGCCACGTCTCAGGATATCCTACAGATGGGAGAAAGGCTCAGGCTGGCAGTGATTAGAGATAACTGATATCCACATGCGTGAGGGACACATTTGCAAAACACACAAACAGACACACACGTATTCCTGAGAAGGGCAATATTTCTAATTAAGTTTCTGCATTTTTACAGGGTAAAAAAAAGATTTGCTTACTCTGTTGTGTCTCAGACAAAAGCAGAGCTAGTAGCTTGTACAGTCACTGGAAATTTAGATTGGCAGTCAAACTCACCTATACAGATGGAGGCAGTAGTCAAGGACAATGAAATAAGATCCTGGTCATCATATTATTTCAATAATACAAATGTGGTTCAGTTTTACCAAAAAGGTAACTGTGAGTACAGCTGTGGTAGCCCTGTGCACTGTATTAGCTGTGCTTAGAATAATAAAGGCAAAATTAATTCAAGGTTGCATGCCAAGTGAGGGATCCTATGGCGAAAAAATAAACTGCAATGTGCTTGGCTTGTCTCACACACATTTATGGCTCAATTGGGCTATTTCAGAAGAAAAAAAATTGTGTGTTGTCAAGAGAGAGAAAAAACGGTAGCAGAAAATGACACATTTTTGCTGTTAATATGATAATGCTGTGATAAGATTGGAAGACTGATGGTTCTGTGGAAGAGAAATAAATTAGGTGGAAAACTTAGTGTTAAACGCAAAGTGTAAGTTATCCGTTTTCTCTTGGGAGCCTGATCTTAACTTCCATTGCCTCCACCATATCAAATCGCTTTCATCATTTGCTACATCTCCATTTCCCCCCCATCTCTTTCTCCTCCACTTTGTGCGTGTTTGTGTGACCCCATGCAGTTGTGTGAACTCATGACCGAGGGCCACCAAGCGCCCACACAAAGCCGGCCTCTGTGCTCATGCCCGGGCCAAACAACTCGTGGCTTGGAAGGCTGAGCCAAATGATGACACAAACCACAGAAATCACACACAAACACATGAAAAACAGAGTCTGTATGCCATATTTTCTGATTATAATTTTCAGAGTAGTACATTCTTAATTAAAAAAAATTACACCAACAGAGAGTCAGAAAAAGAGCTAAGACAGACATTTATTTTCATCATTCTTCCTCAATTATCAAATAGTTTATTTTCACAGTATACTCATTTTTTACATTTCGAGTTCTGCCTGCAAAGGGGAGGTTGGATGAAGTATTTAAATGCAAAGCTCTACAAACATGCCCACACACACAAACACATATACACACAGGGGAGTTTGACAGGGCAGCATTATGCACCAGTAGAATAACAATCATCAGTCAATTAGGCCTTGACATGGTCTCTTGACGGTGACACCGGCAGCCCCAGTGGAATACATCAGTGACTTCACACAGCAATATACACATACAAATGACAAACTGTCACTTATTATTAACCCCTGGAATGCCATGTCATCAGTACAATTAATGCTTAAGTCCCTTTCTTTTCCTTTCTATTACCCATGACACAGTATTTGTAATGATTTTTCCTCCCTATCCAAACCAATTTATAATCCAAAAAAATGCACGAATTAAACTGATCCTTGGGCCATAGTATCATTTTATTTTAGATAATCTGGCTGCAGCAAGTACTATTATATTACAGCCAACTGTGTGAGGTCAAGTTTCACAAAAGTTACGTTTAAAATTTTAACATTTGGGAAAAAACATTTAAGACATTTTCTCTTTGTAGCCAATAAATCCAATTAGGCGGCAGCTGATACTTAGGCACTTGGGCAAACCTCAAAATAGAGACAAGACTCAGACTCAAAATAAGTCATTCATAACTCAACTGCAGTTTCACGAAGCCTGCTGTGTGTACAACAGTTATGACATGTCAAATCCCATCTGGCACTTAATGTTTAGATAGCAGCTGCTTAGCTGATGCAGTCATTCTCTCACTCTTTACAATGTTCTTTAGGGTAACACAACAAATACTAGTTCATGTTCATTCTTAAGCACACCTCAGCAGATCCAATACTGATCAATTAATGGAAACACTTGCATCCAGAGTCAAAATGTGTTGTCTTTTGGCTCCAAGAATGTTGCAAGAACCAAGACCGCAGTGCTTTGAATTTGATGAATCCTATTTTAAGGACTTTTATGGTATGCTGAACTTTGTTACATATGTAAACGTGTGAGCTTCATGTAATAACATTACTGTATAATTTTGAGGCATTATTTTGCCACTATTTTATTCTTATACTGGCTGACCATTTAAACTTTCTTATATTGTCTTGTAACCGTCTGTCATCAGAAGCTGTGGGGTAGCTTCACTGATGTATTGATGAATGGACATTGGGCAGCACCTACGCACCCATCCACCTGAGCCTGGCATGGACACAATGGACAGACACTTGGGACTTGGAGCTTCCACCACCTGGCACTCTGGCCATATACAAACAGCAGATGGCTCACATTGGCCTCTGATGGAGGGTGCAGCTGAGGAATCCTCATCTATGTTTGTGTGTTAATGCATGTGCAGTACCAAAAACAAGCGCTTACAATAGGTATTGGATTATTGAGTGGGATTCTCTCTTTTTTGTCTCATCTCTCCAGACCACCTATTGAGACACTGCATATGTGTGCAAGTGTGTGTGTGTGTGTGTGTGTGTGTGTGTGTCACGGTGAATACCCATTTATTGTCATTGCTCAACAGTGCCTGAAAACGCAGAAGTGGCTGAAAAAATTGCTCAGTTTCATCAATGTACATCTGTCAGCTAAACAGACCACAGTATCTTTGTTACAGTGCTTCATCAGACAGAAAGACTTAAAAAGTAAAAAAGACAGTGGCAAGAGTAAGGTACAGTATGTAAACTGCATGAATAACACTGACAAATGAAAAGAGAGACACAATAACCAATGGCAAACTGAGCCAAGCAGCTAGACATAATGAAACCGTCAATGGTAATGGGGGCTTTTAATCCTAAATATCAAGTGCAGCGGCTGGCCAGTCAACAGTTGTGTCCTTGACCGCAGCAGTATCCAGATGACCGCTGGAATTAGTTAATCAGTGGGCATCACCTCTCTTCATCACTCCCTTCTCTCCTCCACCTCCTGTTGCCTCCTATATCTCCTTCATCTTACTATCTCCTTTCCTGTTTCTGTATCTCTAATGTCTATGTCCCATCAAACCATGACTCATTAGTAAAAGCTTCCCCTGTGAGTGTGTTCGAGTGTGAACGTGGCTAACAGAGCACAGAGGGACTTCATTAGTACTTAAAACGTGTTGTTTATGCCACCATCTTGTTGCTCTGGAAAACCTTGAACATTATAGTTGTTTAAAAATAGACTGAGTGCAGATACAACAAATTATCAAAGCACTCCAAGTCTAGCCAATGAAGAGATGAACAAAGAGTTATCTAAGGTAAAATAACACTACCTAAATCCGAAAAATCTTCCAGGAAATTAACGGAGATCCATTTGGTACGTAACGGTTGGCTGTTTTGAATGAATGCAGCCATCAAAAAACATGTTTGTTAGACTTTTCTTTTTTAATTCTGTCTGTTCTACCTTCTCTTTACTCTTAAAATGCATTTGAAAAGCACACAACCAAACTGTCTCCTTGAGGCAAATTCATCCACCCAACCAATATTCTCTTTATTTCTGCCCTTCTTTCCCTTCTACACCCTCAGGCAGGGCTATATAAACAACATTCAACACTAATGCTCTCCCGAGGAAGGTGTAAGAACAGGAACATACTCAAGTCATTCCTTCATGGCCTGCACGCACTCCCACCGAACTGTCAAACTTAAAAAAGAAAAAACAAAAAAAACACTTGTTTTAAAATAGATGACGCTTTTACTGAAAAGATAATGACACAAATAAAAATCACTTACAGAAACAATGACGCACAGAATCGCAGGACCCAACAATATGTTATCACACACTATTAATTCAGTTGCTCTTTTTCCATTTTTTCTTTATCTGTCTCTTTATGGCTGCTTCGAGTCTGTGCGAATGTGTGTGTGCCCGGATGTCAGGTTTTAGATACTGTTCCTTCATAGCAAACTGGATCCTTTCCAAGACCAGATTATTTTAGTTGTTTTTTGGGTTTGTCTGAAACACAAGGCAGCCAAAAGAACTGCAGGCTCCTTGGCTCTGTTGTTACACGCACACACACACACGCAGGCACACGCACACATGAAAATGACTTATCTAAAAACCTACTGAAGCAGTTGCTTTCCAAGGTGATGCTCCTAACACACATGTATGACTGAGCCACAGTGCATAACACCACAGAAGAAAAGACACGTGAGAACAGCGAAATAATAAAGGGACTGTTGCCAAGCTAAGTGAACGGGTGTCACTTTGACAAATGCACAGCGCTGAATCTTAGTCGACATTGTATTGTTTGCTGTCTCATCCTCTGTCTCATAAACACAAACACACACGTGCACACAAAACCACGCCATCACAAGCACATGCATTATTATGCGTACTGTGAGTGACAAACACACAAACACTGCGTATATACACAAACAAGTATTAAAAGCACACAAACACACAAGCTGATTATACATTCATAATATTGAATGGATGACAGGTCTTGAGCAGTGTGGAGAGAAACGGGGTGAATTCTAATGAGATACCATTTACCCCGAGAGCTCTGTCCTCCATAGACTGGATACACACACATACACACACACGCAAAGTAACACGTACTGAGAATGAACACAAGCCTATTACACAGAAAGAATCATAATCATGTAAATTGTACATATATCTAACACGCAATCATTAAAGGTCAGCTATTTTAACTAAATCAGGTACAAGGTTTGTTTCTTTGTGACATTCCTCTACAAAAGGGGTGTGACAGCTGCACAAGCTTGATCAAAAATTTTATTTAATGATGACACAAACCCCAGCTTTTTTTGCGCAGAAACAATTAAGAAATTGACACCAAAAAAGAACAATAGTTTCATCAAGAAATGCACTTGGGTTTTTTTCCCCCAATGCATCCGTCACCACTTTATCCCTCTGTCCAAAGCTCCATCTATCCACCTCAGTCTTGCACAGCTAACATGAACAGAAAAGCCATTCACCACTCATAGCTGTTGGATTGATTGAAGGCGAGCTCTTAAAATTAGAGGCGAGACGTACGTGGCATTGGGACAAAGCAGTTACATTTTATGTCTGACGTGACAAGAATGACAATCAATGAAAGAGTGGCCACAGACTTGCTTTAAATTGCTTGTTAAATGAACAGGTTTAAAAGAGATACTTGGATGTCCTGTTGGAAATAGCCACTAGTGAGAGAAATGGTTCTGACTGCATTTAGTATAAAAAGGCACCAGCAAAGTGCCTTCTGTAAATCTACAACAATTATGCTGTAAGCATATGGTTTATAAAGTGATAGTCCAGACAAACATCAGTGAGCAAAAAGCTACTCGCCATACAACAGAAAACATATTTTTCATATATATATATGTATGTATATATATATATATATATATATATATATATATATACATACATATATATATGGCG
>VUQH01037981.1:0-19402 GCA_015106775.1 Etroplus canarensis | reverse complement strand
AGACCACAGACAGGGCTGATGGATGTAGTGAAGGAGGACATGCGGAGGGTTGGTGTGAGGGAAGAGGATGCAAGGGATAGGGTGAGATGGAGGCAGCTGATCTGCTGTGGAGACCCCTAACGGGAGCAGCCAATAGAGGAAGAAGAAGAAGAAGAAGAAGAAGAAGAAGAAGAATGTGTCTATTGAATGGGTGAATGAGACTTGTAGTAAAAAGCACTTTCGGTGCTTTACTAGAGTAGAAAAGCGCATATACTATTCAAGGTTGGAAATGGAAGATGGGCTTTCACCGCTTTTGTGGTGATGTCAGGATATTCTGCTTTGACTTTAATACAGAATGCAAAGAGGTTTGAAGTTGACTTAAACATGGACCAAAGGCTGCCATCATTTGCAATCTCAACTAGTTGTTCCTCTTCGGGTAGTGACAGGTTTTTTAACTAGGAATGATGCTTTCACCGCAGACACATTCATTGAAGGGGTGGCCCTCATATCTGTTTTTGTCCTTCATGTTCATGTTTTGTTTCTTTCCAAAAAATCCACGGGCTTTTCTTTTAATGCAGGGTGTTTTGTCTCAATGTGGCAAAGCAGTTTTGAGGGTTTAATGGCTTCATTGGCTAGTCGGTCACCGTAAATTATGCATAGCGAGTGTCGAACTTGTGTAACAACTGGTGCAATGAACCTTCAACCTAAGTAGGAATCTTCGTAATTTCTTTTAAATTCAGCTTTCTTTTTCTGGCAGTCTGTGACCCTTCTGCTGTTTCATCGTTTGCTTGTTCTTTCCTGAAAAAGCTCTCCCATGAATTTTGTTTTTGGCTAATTTTTTTCAAGGGTTAGCTTGTGTCGCTGATGCGTGAAATGGCGTGCCAGAGTCAACAACCCTAAACATACAGCCAGAGCTACAATGGAGTGGTTTAAGATCAAAGCATTTTCCTGTGTTGGAAAGGTGGAGTCCAGACCTAAATCCAACTGAGAATCTGTGGCAAGACTTGGAAATTGCTGTTCACAGATGCTCTCCATCCAGTCTGACTGAGCTTGAGATATATTGAGCTATAGATGTGCAAAGCTTGCAGACACATACCCCAAAAGATCTGCAGCTGTAACTGCAGATAAAGGTGGTTCTAAAATGTGTTGACTCAGGGGGCTGAAGCATTCTACACTTTTCAGATTTTTATTTGTAAAAAATGTTAAAGACCATGAATCATTTTCCTTCCACTTTAAACTATGCACTACTTTATGTTAGTCTGTCACATAAAATCTCATCCCTTGGATGTTTCAACTTTTTATTGCTTTAATAAATGAAATCACAATCAACAAAATTTGCTTTTGTGACAATAATCTGAGTTTTATAAACTAATGTCAGTTAAAATAAATGTTTGAATAATCCCCCCTTAAAGGGACTGACCTAATTCAACAGAGGTCCAGCTAGTTAATTCCAGCCGTGTCACCAAAATTAGTGACATGTAGATAACCTGAGTGCAGTTGATGTGTGTCAAGTGGTTGTAGTATAAAACAGCTATGTCTGGGAGGTCCTCTAGTTCATCAGTTTTCCTGCTACAATTGAAGAACACTCCAAGCAACTCAGAGAGAAGATCATTGAAATGTATAAGCCAGGAGATGGCTACATGAAAGGAGTATGGCACCTCTCTAAATCTGCCTAGAGCTGGCCTTCCTCATAAACTGAGTGACCAGACAAGAGGAAGACTGGTGAGGGAGGCCACCAAGACACCTACGACCACTCTAAAGGAGTTAAAAACTTTACTGGCTCAGATGGGAGAGACTGTACATGTAGCAACTGTTGCCCAGACTCTTCCCCAGTCGAAGCTTTATGGGAGAGTGGCAAAGAGAAAGCCACTGTTGATAAAAGCTCATATGAAATCATTCCTGGAATTCATTCAAAGGCATGTGGGAGGCTCCAAGATCAGTTGGAAGAAGGTTCTTTGGTCTGATGACACAAAAATTGAGTTTTCTGGCCATCAGACTAGACGCTATGATTAGTGAACACCAAACACTGCACAACACCAGAAACACATTATCTCCACAGTGAAGCATGGTGGTGGCAGCATCAAACTCTGGGGATGCTTCTTAGCAGCAGGCGCTGGAAGGCTTTTTTTATTTTTTGCTAATTCTTCTCAAGAAAACCAAATTATATGGACCGTGATTTAATGTATTAAACAATAAAATGGTGAAACATCCAAGGGTGGTGAATACTTTTTATACATTTATGGTTGTAAAGTGACAAAATATGGGGAAGATCATGGGGAATTAATACTTGCGGCACCGTATGTGTATTCATTTGCTGTGGTGACTCCTTGGGGAAAAAGGGAGAAGACGAAAGTACCTGGTAACTAAATCAGCTTGTGAAATGTTTGAGTTTTCTGCATTTTTAACAATGGATAAAAATTAAAAAAAAAGAAATATAAGACAAAAATGGGCCTTTGAGTGTGTAGTTTGCATGTTCTCCCCATGCCTGTGTGGGTTGTCTCTGGGTACTCCAGTTTCCTCCACAGTCACGCATATTAGGTCGATTTTGGTGGCACAGAATATTTTTCAGAGTGTGAGAGACTCAGAGGAAAGATGCCTGATGTCCAAATCCAAAATTAATCCTAACAATACCACAAATGTTTATCACTTAGTTCTTAATAGCACTTCATTCATTAGTGCACTCATGTACCTAAGTAAGTTTGATTGGCACAGCTCTTTTGAAAGGAGCTGTGGAAAGGAGCAATTTGTTCTTAGTGTTGGACAAATGGAACACTTTGATGGACATCAATATTTTTACAATTCAGCCATTGGAAATAAATCTCTGTACCAAATTCAACCACAAGCTACCCAGTATGAATATTAAATGTCCCCAAAGAATGTGAAAGTGATAGCTCAATAAACCTTGGGTTAAGTTGCTTTCCTGGCTAAAGTTAGAATGTGTACTAAAATTTCTGAGTGTAATTTATTTATTGCTGTGTTGAATGTGTGAATATGTGGAATGTGGATACATTATATTTTATTGATGTAGATGAAATTTGTCCAAAAAAACAACAAAATCAACTGAACATAAAAAAACAACCTTTGTTCAGTTTTGACTTTTAAAGCTATAGATAGCACATATCTACATTTTTATCCTTCTACCCACTTTGTGACATAGTTTACAGTGCAGGTACATTCTCATTTGAACAGTTCTGGATGGCCCTGTGTGATGAGAGGCAAGCTGTGAAGCAATTCAATCCGAAGGGCCAACTGATTGGTAGCGAAACCTTATTTTCTAAGTATTGATCCCGGGAGCAACACAGAAAATGCAAAACCCTCAGCAAGATGGATCTGCTGTCACGTCTTACAGTAGAAATCAGGCAATCAATGTCACGTACCTCCACCAGGGCCTGTATGAACCTAATTCCACTCATCGGTGCTAAATAGTGAAAACCCCTGTGTTCATCAATCATCAATTCAAGGAGCACTTTTTAGTTAATAGTGTGGTCTTTACCTACTCGCCGCTGCCTTTATCTGTGTGAGCCAGCAGATACCTCTTCTATTTTAAAGAAGGAGATGTGAGCAATATGTTTTTCTTTGATTGCCATACTCTCTCTCTTGCTCAGATTGTGACACTATAATTCCCAGTTTGCAGCTGTCTGCTATCAGGATTTAAAATTGAAGCTTACAGCCAAGATTAATTATCTCTATCCCCCACAGAGAACAGTAAAAGCCAGCATATGTGAATATAAATGTCAATAATGATATAGATGATACAGATAAGTTATATCTCGTAATGCATCATTTCACCCAATACAAAAAAAATCTTTTTAGTGGGTTTGAACTGAGACTCCATTCTCTCCCACCCATCTCCTTAAAATTTTGCAAGAGTGTTTACAAGATAATTGGCAGTTTCAATGTGAATTATTCAATAAATCTTAGATATACAGACAAACACATGTTTTAATACTGTCTATCTGTGAAAAATGTCATTAAATTCAGGGAGTTTCATTGGTTCATATAGGCTTCATTTATTACGACTAATTAGACTTTAATACAGCTAGAAGGTGGGAGGAATTGTGCAGGGAGGACATGTTTAAACCAGGGATCATGAACAGGTGGCTCTGGAGCCACATGCAGCTATTTAGCCCATCTTCAGTGACTCTGTATGGCTTTGATGAGAAACTGAATAAATATGAAAATGACTGCACTTCAGATGCAGTGACTAGCATGTATGTAAAAACAGAGCTGGTCCTGAAAGTCATAGAGGAAAACAGAATTTAACAGTGCATGGACAAATTTGTTTGCTTCTTTTGTGATAGCAACTTTAAAAAATCAGTTAAACACAACAAACATACAAAAAATAACTTAAATAAGTAGGCAATGTAAGGCGAAAATATGTCTTGGGGATCCATACTGATTTCGGGTGGTCTAAAATTGCTTAAATATGGCTCTTTTGATAGTAAGAGTTTCTTACCCTGATTTAGACATATATTTAAACTTTTTGTTTGTTTGTTTGTTTTGTTTTTCTTACTAAACACAAACACACATGCATGTGCCTGGAAAAATACACCCATTCACCCATTTTCTTATCCAGTTAAGGGTCACCAGGAACCTGCCATCTGTCCCAGCTCTCTTAGGGAGAGAGGCATAATGCACGTTACTGCAATGCGATGTTTCCACTAGTACACATGTAATGGTGTTAACAATTAAACATTGCAATGGTTGATGAGAACATATTTCCAAAATTTCAACCATTTTTTTCTTTATCATTTCATTTTAATGCATTTTATTACACAGTATTTTCAGTGTATCTATGTGAAATGTGTTGTATAAATGTAACTGATTGACCAGATGTCCCACTAGTCATAACTTGATTTACTTGATAGAATCCACTGTTAAAAAATCAGAAGTCCCATGCTCCTCGTGGTTAATTTCTTTTCCATCCTCATTCTAAGTATTGTATATTTTTCAGATTGAATTAACTTTGAGACAAATTTTGTGTGACATCGGACTACAGACTATTTGAATTTCTTTCGTAACTGATTGATTGATAATGTTATACTCTATAGGCCTTACCAGAGTTGCCATCATAGCTCACCTGTGACCATGTGTTTATTTGTCCTCTGGAAATTTTTTTTTGATGAAATTATTAAATCTGAGATTTAACATTTCAGGAGGGGGAAATTGTATCATCCAACCACTACTGCCATGTAGAGGCTGTGGTCTCATAGCTGTAGAAAATGAAATCTAGAGCCGATTATCTAATGTGATGATTAATGTACTGTAATTAGCCTGTTTTGTTCATGACAAGAACACTGGTCTAAATTTCATTGGTTCGTGTAGGGATCTTCTGATGCTCTCGACTGGCCACTGACCTAAATTAGACACAAAATGCTTCCATGTAGGAAAAATTGGATGTAACTCTATTGTGTAGTGTAAAGATTGATCAGCCATAACATTAAAAACATATGCTGAATATTTCATAGGTCCCATAAGTGCTGCCAAAATAGCTGACTGACCCATTAGAGAATAAACACCAGCACTTATTGCAATGTGACGGGGTCCAGTGTCTGACTGGAGGAGACGTTCCAAAAGTCTGTATCATCTGCCAAAATAATGTTGGTCTGGAGCAATATTTAGGTCATGTCTTTATGTAAAAGTAATATTCACATCAATGTGAAGGTGCTAAAGCAGAACATTCAGCAGTCAACATGGTGACAATAGGGAACAATTGCAATTTGCTCATTTTCTGGGTATCCTGAGGCTGTTGGGCCTAAGGTAGCCTTACATTTCCTATAAATATCAACATAAATAAATTATACACTAGCTAACAGGTGTGTTTTACTCTCTTCCCCAGGTTACATGTGCCCAAGCTTCAAAGTCAGACATTGTCAAGTCAGGAAGCCCGAAATCCACACTTAAACATATATGGACAGAAAGCAGTAAGGAAATGTCCATCAGTAGGCTGCTGTCACAGACTCTACAAGGCAAGGAGAACAGCACAGCCTTGGACCTTCGCTATGACACTCCAGAGCCCTATTCGGAGCAGGACCTGTGGGACTGGCTGAGAAATTCCACAGATCTGCAGGATTCACGACCACGGGCTAAACGGCGGCCCATGGTCAAGACAGGAAAGTTCAAGAAGATGTTCGGCTGGGGGGACTTTCACTCCAATATTAAGACGGTCAAACTTAACCTGCTGATCACTGGTAAGATTGTTGATCATGGCAATGGCACCTTCAGTGTCTACTTTCGCCACAACTCCACAGGCCAGGGCAATGTATCTGTTAGCTTGGTTCCCCCAACCAAAATAGTGGAGTTTGATGTGGCAGCACAACAGTCCGTCATTGATGCCAAGGACTCAAAGTCCTTCAACTGTCGTATAGAATATGAGAAAGTAGAGAAGGGTGCCAAGAACACACTCTGCAACTTTGACCCATCCAAGACATGCTACCAGGAGCAGACCCAGAGCCATGTCTCCTGGCTTTGCTCCAAACCATTCAAAGTCATTTGCATCTTCATTTCCTTCTACAGCACCGACTACAAACTGGTGCAGAAAGTGTGCCCAGACTACAACTACCATAGTGACACTCCCTACTTCCCTTCCGGCTGATATGCCCATAAACTCACAAACATCACAGTGGATGAGTGGAGCACAGACTGGGGCTTCTACCCAACCCAGAGGAATGTGTCTGTTAGCTGTTCAGTCCCTTACCATGTCCATGCCAGCGTATCAACCATCCCAAATGATTCCCCTATTCAGTGTCCTGAATTTAGCTGAAAGAGCAAAGAGCAACTTTCAAATGTTACAAAGTTTGCTATATAAACTGTGAAATGACCTGATAATCAGTTAGAATTTTATCCCTGAATATGATTTGTCCCTGTTGAATCATATGTAGAAAGAAAGGGCCTTTTAGCCCTCTGGAGCTAGTACTTGTCACTATTGAACTCTGCCCTTTCTTGTTTCTTCGTTTCTGTTTATGTCACACTACTGTCACACCGAATGTTAATAACCTTGTTTTCTTTAAGCATATTTCAATATAAATGTATTAACTTTCTTGACAACACATGGACTGTTTGCCCCTGCTGTGTTAGTTTCACTCTGCAGTTTTTCCTAAATAAAGGAAAACAAAATTAATTCCTCATTTAAAAAAGAATGAAAAAAACACAATTTTAAGATGTTTTACAAAATCTGCAAAGCAGCAAAAGATGACAGTAAAGACTCACATTTGAGTGTGATGCTTTTAGAAATGTGAGGCAATCTAAGGGATGTCTTGGGACTGAGCAGGCTTCACCCTCTCAGTTGGGTGGGAAAATCTCAGATAGTGTAAAATTGTCAGTTCTCAGTCATCATTAGATTGTTCTTTCTGGTGCAGCCAGCTGTTGAGTTGGTTAGGTGATTTGACTTTTCTGGGCTGGTTAAATGTCTGATTACCTGACTGACTGATCGGTGGCCTGTTGGGGGATGGGACTTGCCATTGTCACTTAATATATCAAATGTAATGTATTGAATTCTATATCTTAGAGCTTAATTTGTATGAATGGTTTGTATTGTACATAGTTTATCCCAATTATGCTGCTTCTGTACATGCCCCCCATGAGCTGTGTGTTTGACCCCCTCCTGCCAAGTCCTCTTGAAAGTCCATTTATGCTCGTTCTTGGTTCCTCTAACAAAGAAAATGATGTTGCTGCCCTAGGTGTGAATTTCTTGAAAACAGAAATCCTGTACAGAAACTGTAAAACTGACTAAATATATTAAAAGTATTAATTGAAATTTTCTTTATGGGGGTGGAGGAAGGATCAGGAATGGAGATATGAATTAAACAAATCAAAAATTTTATCACTTGAATGTTGGTATGTCTGAGTTATTCCTGTGAGTCATGGTGTGATAATAAGTATCTCATGATTTGTTGAAGATTTGTTAGAAAGCAGCTGTTTTGTAGGCCAGTAAACTACAATGCCAAATGCCAGTTTGTTGCAAGTACTAGCCCGAACTGCAACAGAATGCTTTGAAGTTCCTGGGATGTTTGACAGTAAGATTTTGTAGAACAAAGTTAATTAAGTGTGTGTTATGCTAAGAGTGTTATGTACTTGCACTAACATTTAAAAGTGCTGTCTTCAACTCCAATGAAATCACAGAAATGGGCACATTTCATGGCATCGATCCATATGTAAACTGTCATGTGGTATAAGATAAAGAAAAAAGAAAAAAATAAAAACTTATAAAACTTCAACTTTGATGTAAAACAGCAATGATGTAGTAAGGATTATGGGAAAGCTTTTGGTTATAAACTGTGCTTAATGCAGAGTTAAAGTTAGTTCACTTAAATGGATGTAGGGTCAGGGCAAGGGTAAGGAATGACTATGGCTACAGTCATTTGTACAGTGGGTCCTATATGCATGTTACCGTCAAGTCTTGTCAGCCAAAGGACACTACATCCTACACTTCCACAGGATACTGGCGTTGGCGCAAAACATGGATAAATCTGAAATGAGTTTTATTGCACATCTGAATAATTTAAGAACATTTAGCAACAAGCGAAATGCTCTAAATCAGTGCTGCCACAGAACCATAAAACTTATCAACAGACATGAAAGAGCCTTTCAGAAAAAATATAGATTTGAAAATCAGAGATCATTTTGCCTTGGCCTTCAGAGATTTCTAGTCACCGACTTTGTAGTACATTCACATTTCCTGACCTAATGATATCCTCATTCAAAGCCACTTCAACATGCAACCTTGTTCTAAAATCCCATTCCCATACAATTCAAGGTGAACTTTTTTTCTGCATTCTGAACTTGTACCTATTAGAGAGGAGTTCCAGTCATGTCTGAGACTGTTGTTTTTAGACATTAGTTATACTTTCTAGTTAGATTTATTCTCAATCACAGTTAGATCAGGACAAGGAAAAGATAGCAGTTTGGCTCCATATTCTTCGATAACGTTGTAATGAGTCCTACCCCATGAAGACAGGATGAGTTGTATAAAAATTAAGAGTTATAAAGATGTGAAAGATAATTTAATCTGGAATGTATTAGTAAAAAAAAAATTACCTCTCGGCTGCTCCCTTGTATTCTCCACCAAGGGGTAACCAAAGCAGATTAATCAGCATTGGTATTTTGACAGAGGTTTTATGCCTTTCTGTCACATCTGTCCATGGTGGGAGGGCCTTGTGTCCCCACCTGGAATTGAACCAGGGACTTTTTGCTTGCAAGGCAACAGTGCAAACTATTACGCTATAGGTGCAACTTAATGTGAAATGAATGAGTAATATTTTACAAATAAATGTGCTTATTGAACTTTTGTCATACCTACATGAAATATGTCTAGAACAACTGAGAGCTCTGCAAATTTTCTCCATACACTATGGCTTGTTACAAGGTGAGTTTTTTTTTAATATCACATATGATACATATTAATTACAATAAAATGAACTGATGGCCATGATTACAAAAATGGAACTCAGTTGTTTCAACTGACAGCGTTTTTCAAGATGTCAAAGACTTAATCCTAAATTCCAAAAAAACAGTTGTAGTCTTAAAGGCATCTTTAAAATCAATCACTTGCCGCATAATAATTTTTGATACGTTTTTGGAAAGAGAAATGAGAGAAACTACCCTGGATCTCAAACCCTGGAACCCAGCCACAGGGGCCCCATGCAAGTGTACCCCCAGTGCCAGTCCCAAGCCTGGGTAAATGGGGAGGGCTGCATCAGGTAGGGCATCTGGTGTAAAATCTTTGCCAAATTTAAATGTGGGTTCATGATACATGATCTGCTATGGTGACCCATAACGAGACGGGAGCAGCCGAAAGAAGAAGAAGAAAGAAGAAACTGGATCTCAAAGTCATACAATTTTCCCTGTCGTCTTCTTCTAAACCGTCTTAGTAGTTTGTTGTACATTTTTCATTTAAACAGACACTGTGGAGATTATCTCTACACTTTCACAACACACTACAGTAAGACAATGATTACGTGTTTCAGTAGTGCAATGAAATGGTCAAAAGTAATTATCTTTACTAGTAGGCTTTTTTTCAGCACTACATAAAATTATGTTTTTCCTGAGGCTAAAGAAATGACTGATTAGGCTTTTAGTATGTGCTGTGACAAATTAAACAGCTTCCATATTTCATGTGTGCGTAGTGTACAAACACAGTGTGTGTAAACAGCTTGTGTCTGTCTCCGCATTTCCTTCACACTAAAAGGGACCCAGAACACATAAGCTGGGCGCCTGACTATAATTACTTCTTGGAGCGTTCTCTGATCTAGCACCATGTGTGATCGAGCAGATCCGAATGATCTAGCATGCCAGAAATTTGGACACACAGAGGCAAACTTGCATTTCAGTCCTTGGGAGATGTGGACGTTGGGATGCAAGACTGATAGCGTCTGTTGTGGGACTTCACAGTGGCACCTGCTATCAAATCCTCCGACTCGGCAGTTAGGATCAGCAGTCGGCTTTAAACAGATTAGAGCCTCTGGGGGAGGGAAATCCATTGCCTTTTTCTGGCTCACAACTTATCAGTAATTAAAGTGGATGCCAGGTTTGTGTGTTCATTTGAGGTCTGTGGGGTGCTTTTATAGCTGTCCTCATTAAGAAGCTGACTCCAAAACTTTGCCCTCAGTGTTCACTTTTAACAAGCAAGTCAGGATTTCTTCAACATCACCCTAAATATGTATATACCAAATACCGTCAGTGTAGAAGCAAACATTTAACACAACAGTACTCGTTAATTCCAAGTGACACCAGACACTGATAAATATTGTTAAACTATATGAAGTGGTATAACTGCATAAGTAAAGAGATCTGTGAAACACTAGTTAAATGAAAACTGTGTAAGTTGAGATGGAGGCAGATGATCCGCTGTGGCGACCCATAACGAGACAGGAGCAGCCGAAAGAAGAAGAAGACACTAAGTTGTCTTTTACAGATGGGAAAATTGCTTTTACAAATAAAATCATGATAACAGGAAGCAAACTAACTACTGAACTAAAGTTTCCTGGTGCATCAGTCATAAGACACAAACTTTTGTTTAACTGAAACAATATAATTAAGCTGCTAATAGCTGTGGTTCTATTTTCTTAGCTAATTGAAACAACCGTGATTGGTTGTCTTCTGGTTGTCACTTCTACATGTAAAAAGATATTGTTATAAGGCTGAAGTTAAATTTTTTAGAATCTTCAAAGACTGTGAACCATGCTGCTGATACTTCATGGTAAATGAACTTACATTGCTTTTCTACTTGAACTAAGGACAAAGAGTTGTTTTTACTCACAGCTAAAACCCACACATCCACCCAAACATACGCCCTCACACAGACACACACCCACACACATGTCTGCATGTAGCACTTTATTTTATGCCTTGTAAGCACTTTCTAATTAACACACAACACACAGGGAAAATTTGGAGTTCGCTATTTTGCCCATGGACACTTCAGCATATGGACTGGAGAAGCTAGGATCAAACCACAAACCTATCGACTAATAAATGACCCTCTCTACGTCCTGAATCCCAGCTGCCCTGAGAGCTGTTTTCTGCACTGTGGTTTGCTTGGCCAAAAGCCTGAGCATAGAAGATACCAACACAAACAACAAACTGTATCAGTAAGTGTGTTTTTATTATTCAGCCTGCCTTTGCATATGGCAGGAATGACTATGAGAAAATATTTGTTAGTTTCATTTCTTTTATTACATTTTAGGCTTTCTGTTTATTAATATGTTGTTATGATCCATTCTGTTGGCACGTGGCAATCAATATAGTTACAGCACTTTCAATTAGGCATGTCATATACTGGATTTTCTTCACTGAATGCTAATTTTTGGGAATTAATAAAATGGTTCCATTAACTTTTAAAGAATTTCCCTGTCACTTATAAAAACATGAAATATCAATAAAATTATATAAAAAAGACAAGACTGTGAATTGATTTGCCTAATCAAAAATATAATTAAAAATAAAAAACAGTAACTATGACTAACCATAAGGTTCAGTTTTGTTAAACAAAATTTGTGTTTTTTACATGAAACAATTGGCAAAAATACAACCACAAATTTAACATAATTTCACAAATATCTCATACTTATGTAATAGATAAAAAAGTTCATTTTGTTTAATACTGCAAGAACAGATGTAAAATTTGATGTAATTAGTGAAAATTCACAGTGAAAGAAGTGTAGGTTCTGTAATTTTACAACACAGTCTTTCAGTAAATGTTATTTTGTAGAAAGGTTTGATATCTACAGCCTGATTACATGTATTTTTATTTTTTTTAAATAATTAATTAGTGAATGGCTGAGGTGTTGAATTTTATTTTAGGGCACTCTTTCAGTATTATTGTGTTTTATTTTATGATCTGTTAAAACTATAATAAATAAATAAATAAATAAAAAGGATGTTGTTAGTAATTTTCCTGTTCCTAGTTATTTTGAATGTGGGTGTACATTTTCACATAAAATATCTATTAGATATGCACTTTATTATTTATTTATTTTATTATTATTATTATTATTATTTTACATAGCCAGTGGTTAGCACTGACACCTCATAGCAAAAAAGTCTTGGGTTTTGTTGTGGCCTTTCTGTATGGAGTTTTCATGTTCTCCCTCTGCTTGCTTGGGTTCTCTCTGAGGACTCTGGCTTCCTCTCACAGTCCAAAGACATGCAGGGTTAGGCTAATTGGTGACTCTAAATTGCCTGCTGGTGTGAATTTGAGCGTGAAGGGTTATCTGTCTCTTTACGTTAGCCCTGCGATAGACTGGGTGTACCCATCCAGGGTGTACCCCTTCTTTTGCCCTATGACAGCTGGGTTAGGCTCCAGCCCCTCCAAAATTCTTGAAGATGGATGGATGGATTTTTTTAAAAGAGAAGATGACATCATAAAATGCAGCTAAAAACTAAACTCTCCTGCAATTTTAAGCTTGATATGATATATTACAGTGTTTGTCCATACTCATACATCAGTTCATTGTTTTTACACATTTAAATTTGTTTTATTTAAAATTAAAAATCCTCATGCAAATGTGATGTTACAAATTATACTTTATTAATGAATATCTATATTTTCAGG
The DNA here is from genome assembly GCA_015106775.1 of Etroplus canarensis. NCBI lineage: Eukaryota > Metazoa > Chordata > Actinopteri > Cichliformes > Cichlidae > Etroplus > Etroplus canarensis. The sequence continues at coordinate 6,372 of VUQH01037981.1, read as the reverse complement.
AGTAGTTCAATTTCTAAGTTGGTGCCCCACTTACTGAAATACCACCTTTAAAAAATAAAATAATATCTCTCTCTCTCTCTCTCTCTCTCTCTCTCTCTCTCGCGCTCTTTCTCTCTCTCTATATATATATATATGCAAGAAAAAAAGTGGTTAGGAAGTTGGGATGCAAGACTGATAGCAAGAAAAAGGTGGTTAGGACATTATCTAGGGACCTCTTTTTTTCTTATTAAATAAAATATGGTGCCAATCTTTCCATTAGCTGTTGAGATTGTGATGTGACAACTAAAAGCAGTTCATTGTTGTAGCCTTTGCACCAGTTACAAAATAATGTATTATTTATTGCAAAATGCATTGTTTCTGATAGAGGTCAAGCATAATCAAGTCCAGTGCTGTTTGGATTGCTGAGGGGCTTTTTGATTGTACTGCAGGATGATATACTGTACTACAGAAATGCAAGAAACGCAGCATAGTTTTCCACTAGGAATACTCCATTATGCAAGTCAGAGGACTATGTTGTCTTTTATTTTTAAATACTATCTAGTTAGTTATGCTGTTTATGTTTGTATTTGCATAATCTTTAAAATGGACAAATTACATTTCCTCTTCAGCTTTCTGTGGACAATTCTTGACTTTGGTGACCACAATTACAAAAACAAAGGAAAAAAATAAGTATTTTAAATGTATAACTGGTCCTTGTACTGGAACACCCTATAACCCCTTCCTCTCCACATAACATCATTTCATGTCAATATTTTCCAGCACAGATTGGGTCATTTTCAGCTGTAAGATAAATGCTAGTAATAACTGCAGATCTGATATTGAAGCCTGGCATCATCTCTTGTTCATGATAAGAGTTCTTCCTGTTAGAAGACATACGTATCTGTGAAATAGAGGCTTCAGAACAATGAGTTTGGGATTCTGCCCACATTAAGCCATCTTTGCCAATCCCATCCTGACCTAAACTGCGCTTTTCCCTGAACAGAATTTCTGCTTTAATCAAAAGCGGAATGGAAAAGGACCCTGCGTGCCTCTGGGATATTTTTCCATTAACCATTTTGACACATGACTGACTGTAGTGGATTATTGGTTTTTGAAGAACTATTAACAGCTGTACATTTGCATTTTAATACAGTTCTCCTCAACTTACTAATGCAATTTGCTTCTCAGCTTTGTTGCCACCTCATTCCTGCAACAATTCAGACTAACAGCAAAAGCCCTCCAGCTTTAATCATTTTAATTGTCATGAAATATTAGTTTTCATTAATCACTCCTGAATCTTCAGTTAGACACCAGTCATGACAATTCCGCTCCAAACCGTTTGTCCCACAAGTTATATGGAATTCTGCATCGGAAGGAAAGTTCATCTTAAGTTGGACACAGTGTTTACTTCATTAGGATGTTTGTTCTTACTCCATCTTTTGTTCTATTTAGAAAAACAGCTCAAGAGAAATTCAGTAACAGAAGTACTCTAAATATAACATTCACGTCTGTAAACTCTGGTTCCTATTCCCAATTAAAATTCTACAGTGCAAAACTAAACCTGAAATAACTAATATAATTACAGAAATTTTAATAACATAATAACTCCAATTTCCAATTTCTGTTTTTCATTCTTGGCTGGTCTTGCTGGATTGTGAGGTGAAAAGGTTTCTGGAAGCTGTTTGATAGATGTCCATGAAAGTGTTTACACTAAAAAAAATAAAAAATCAGTGGCTTAAAATTCTTGCAGCACTCAGCTTTCTCTTCAGGGAGACAACTATGCATTTGTTTCCCACAGCATCTATCATATTTGTCCTCAGCAGGAGTCTGTCCACCTTCTTTCTTTAGCAGAACACATTACTCACTGAATATTACCAGAACCAGTAGATGACATATGAGTATTTGCATGACATTTTCAAAGGGCAAAAGAAAACTGGAGATGTTCTTTTCATTAGTGCTTTTGGGCATTTTATGAATTGTGAGAAAAGGACATTTTACACAATAATGAATCATTTCAACTGAGATTATCTGCAGGAGGTCTGACCAAGTATAAGTATGTGAGGAGTTGGGACTGAGATCACACTCCTCCAACAACCTACTTGGTATCTATGCTCAAAATTGATTTATAGCACATGCCAGAATTATGACATATAATATACTCTACCATTTGTAGCAGAGAAATTAGACACTGATTGTGCCAGTTATCTAGTTTTGCAAGTTTTCAAATGTTTCTTTTAAGTTTTCAATTTTAAGCTTAATGTTAATTTTTTATGCAACAGATGCTGAAAATTGTTTAAATATGTCAGCTTTAAGGACACTAATGCCTTATGCTGTAAATCTTTATATACAATCAGTTAACTCTACAAAGAACTTGCAAAGTCAGCCATTAATATTCACAATGATTATCATAGTAATTCCTTTTTACAACTAGTTGCTCAAAACATGAGCAAAGTAACTTAAAAGTAGCTAGTGGCTTTATTAATACTTTATTTTTTTTTTTAAATGCAAAGGTTTTGTAACTCAATGATCAGTCATTAGAAGAAAAAAAAAACTTAATTCTGTCTTGTTTTGATTTGACTCCAATTTGTACTCTGTGTAAACTCAGTCATGCCAGGAACTAAATTTGCCTTACCTTCAGCTTTCGTAGACTCAGAGACATTATGAGTGAGACATGGCAGTCTAAGACTTTGTGTGACCACTTATCCTGATCATCAGACAGGTAACAGAAAGGTATCCTGGGTAGACTGAACTTGCTTCATGCTACAGACCTCTAGAGGACCATGAAAAACAACTAAAGCAGATGATGACAGAATCCGTTCCTTGGTTAACAAAAGTCTTTCATAATATCTTGTCAAGTCAAGAAGGAGGTGGGCATATCATTGTCTACAATCAAGAGATACATGGTGGATGTAAACATAGAAGGTTTACAATAAGGAAGAGAAAAGTATGGAGAAGGAAAAGAGCAGCTCATGAACTGATGCATACTACATCATCCGTCAAACATGGTATTGTGTCAAGGGCCTTAATGGCTTGAATTGGGTCACTACTGATGATGGGACAGCTGATAAAAGTACTAAAATGAATTCTGAATTGTGCTAATTGCAGTCTCTGTTTAAATTCAGCCAAATGCCTCAAAACTGATTGGACAGTATTTCACAGAGCAAATGGATAATGACCCAAATTATACAAACAAGAGTTTCTTCAGCCAAAAAAATTAGCTTTTCTTCATGGCAGGGTCAGTCATAGAGCATGCTTTTCAGTTAATGAAGACACATGCAGCTGCAGTACAAACCTGGCAACTCAAGGAGAAAGCACAGCATTTGGTGATATCCTTAGGTTCTAGACTTCAGCCGTCTCCAAACAAGTACTGCATTATTAGCTTATCTAATTATTATTTATTCTCTGAAAATAGGGCACAATCTATAATAAATGCTCTACTTCTGAAACAGCCAATACGTTACCTTTGTTAAACAAAAGACAAAAGTCTGTGCTTTCATCATATCTTGATTATTTAATTTAAAATACACTGTGGGGGTGTGCAGTGGCAAAACTAAAAATTCACTTATTGCCCAAATATTTTTGTACATTCCTATATTGTGTGTTCAGACATTTGAATGGAACTGTACACTATATGGACAGAAGTACTGAACCACCTACACATTATAGGATATTTTTGACACACCATTCGAAGTCCAGAGGGGTTAATGTGGCAGCACCCTTTGCAACTAAAACAGCTTCTGCTCTTCTGGGAAGGCTTTCTACAAGCTTTTGGAGTGTGTCTGTGGGAGGTTTTGCCCATTCATTTAGAGGAGCATTTGTGAGGTCAGACACTGATGTAGATTGACAGATCCTGCCTCACAATCCCTGTTGTAGTTCATGTTGGAGGTGGTTGAGCTCAGGGCTCTGTGCGGAATGGATTGGTGCTCCAACACTATCTAGTGGCCAAACCAACTTGATTAAGATGGATCATATTGGCTTTCTTGATGGGAAGTTTGAGTACAAAATTAAAAAAAAAATAAAATAAGACGGAACAATCAGCCGGCACGAAGTAATTTGCAACCTGTACAGAAAGGAGTTTTAATTTCACCAAAGCACTTCTAGCCCACATCAGTACCATATCAACACAATGTATAAATTTTCAGTTCAATTCAATTTTATTTATATAGCGCCAATTCACAACAAAAGTCACCTCAAGGTGCTTCACACTCTAAGGTAAAGAGCCTAGAGAAAAAACTCAACAATCCGATGATCCCCTATGAGCAGCACTTGGGGACTGTGGGAAGGAAGAACTCCATTTTAATAGGAAGAGACCTCTGGCAGAACCAGGTTCAGGGAGGGACAGCCATCTGCCTCAACCAGTTGGGGGTGAGGGGACAGAGAAGAGAGAAAGGAGAGCAAAGAGAGACACAGACTATGGGAGAGAGAAGACAACATTTAATAACATGCAGCAGTAACAAATAAGTAACAAATGGAGGTGGGTGGAGGAGCTGAAGGCTCTGCCTCCCATTCTACTATTCAGTATACTTTTCATTTCAGTATGGAAATCCTTTATGAGCCTAGTAAATATTTTACTCATTGGAGATTTGGATTTCTGATTTAAACTAAATTTTAAAAAAGTTTAAAACTTTACACCTAATGTCTAATGAATATATATGAAAGTTAAGCTTTTTAAATTAAATTTTGAATTAAATTATTTTCATGAAACTGTGATTTTGGAAACACACTACTCATCTGACCGCTCAATGATCTGAACTTCTCACCCCTGACTTTATAAACTGTTGATGTAAAGGAATCTCTTTGTAGGAGTCTGTATGACCTGAACAAAGACTGAGTCAGTTCTAAGAAGGCACATGATCCCTGAAAGACGCTGTCTTCAAAACCAAACCTGACATTTCTCTCACCTTGCCTTGGATATTATTTTATTTTTTTTACTCTGACTGAAGTATGTAAACAAGTACGGTTCTTATCATCTCTGCCTGCTGAAGGACATTAAAGTTTGTCAGGGTGAGTGGCACAGGGTGGTGAACATGTTGCTCAGTATTTCAGACAAGTCTGTGTTGTTTTCAGCAGAGAGGTTAAAGGTGAGTTGTGTGTATATGTTGGACTGGGACAGTCTGTCCCAGTCCAACATATACACACTACACATAACTGACACGTTACAGAATGTTTCTGTAAGACTAGGGGCTCAGTACATCAATCACTCCTCCAGCCCAACAATTTTATGGTTTACGTGTCATCATTTCTGCTTTGTTGCTTTCAACTGCAGACTGCTACGTCATCAAACATCCTAAGTGCAATTGTCCTGAAAAGACTACAGTGTGAAGCAAACCTCATGTTTACAGCCTATTGTTCTGCAGCTAGGCTACCAGATATGTTTATCAGTACAGGCTTGAGGTAACCTAACCTCACAAAAGTGGGGCTTTTGGAAAACCATTGGACCCACCTGCTACCTTTCACCCAGAGAGAAAACACGAGAAGACACAAAAACACGATCTCAACGGGACGAGAAGAAAAAAAATCAAGGTTAAACACAAAATATAGGAGAATGAAATAGGCAACCTCAAGAAACATAAGATCTTCAGTGTTCTCTCTGCTTCTGCTGTTTTGTGCAGGTCTCTGCAGGGTGTCTCTATGAACTGATATCTGAGATGGATCCAGTCTGTTTCATTTGAATTTTTACTGTACTATCAGACGCAGCATGTGTGAGGTAATGAATCCCACGCAGACTCAAGCATCTCCTCAGGATGACTGAAGAAGACCCAAGTCCAAGGAGTTTGAGAAAATGGTCAAAATCTCACTTGTTCTCAGGAGAGACTCTGGATCTTGTCTAATCTTTGTCCTCATTCACATCAGAACTCACAGAGACATGGCCTGACTCTTGCTGCAGTTATGCAAGTTCTCTAATCAGACACCCGGTCAGCTCATACTTCAGACTTGCATTACAATATTATACTGTCAGGAAGTAAAAGGTCAAACAATAAAATCTTACATCTTATGGAACAGCAGGTCACAGACACAACGCCTAGAATGAGTATTCACACCATTTTATTGCTTTAATAAATGAAATCATGGTCAATATTATTTGACATTTTTGACAAGAATTTGCAAAAAATAAATCTTCTTTCATGTCAAAATGAAAACAGAGTATTGCAAACAAATGTCAGTTAATTAAAATATATAGTGTAAAAATAAATGTTTGCATTAATATTCCCTCTTTTAAAGGGAGTGACCTAATTCAGCAGGGGTCCAGCTAGTTGATTCCAGCAGTGTGACAGTTAGTGACATGGAGGTGACCTGAGTGTAGTCATATTTCGAGAAGAGGGAGGAACATAGAGTGACCTACAAGAGTGGAGGAAGGTGCACACAGGTGGACTATATCTTATAAAGGAGGTG
>VUQH01037979.1:0-10288 GCA_015106775.1 Etroplus canarensis | reverse complement strand
CAGATCAGACTGGTTCACCCTCCTCGAAAAACACCTGTTCTGCTGGTGATCACTTATTATCTGCTTTCTGTGCTTAGAAACCTGAAACAGACTACTTAGATGTAAACTCAGACTTACCTGTCCTCAGCAGAATGTTCATCAGAAATAGCACAGCCACCTTTCGTCTCATGGTCATGAATGCTGGCTCCATTCTAAACCTGAGAGCAAATGTAATGTTCAGAAAATAACTGAGTTTCAATCAGGACGTGTTATATTTTAATGTTTGTTATTTTATCTCACTGAAGTGGAAAGATGTATGACTTCATCCACCTCCCTCTCTCAGTTGTTTATCTTGAACTTACATGGTACATAGGCAGGTACTTGTAAAGCTTTCCAGATGAGTATCTCAGGGTTTAAGAATTATGTTTTCCCCTGTGTTTGTCATTACAAACTACATAAAAAAATCAGGTTATGCTGATCACTAAAGGCACAAAGAGGTAAAAAATCTATTCAATCACTCTGACATACCTTAAAGTGAAGAAACAATCCACAGTAAATTATGTCCTTCGAGGCTGGCCAGTGTCTCAGTACAGGTGTAGCTGGCTTATTTTGTTCTCAGGTGAAACTCAGCAGCAGTAACTATAGCCACACCCTCTCTGTCCATAGTGCATCTGGTGGCCACTCCTAGACTTGGAGACATTCCAAACCTCCTTCATACTTATTTAATTGTTTGCCATTTGATTAAAAATAATTAAACATTTATAGTAAGACGAACTTTTGTTGGCATTGTCACTATGTTTTCTAATCTCTCTACACTGGCTGATGACTGTTTACTGATTACCTGCATGTACTTCCTTGCTATTTTGGGATTTCCATGTATCTACCATCTGTTTTTCAGAATAATGCAAATTGTAATTCGTCCTAAGGCCACAGTATGATAGGATTTCTGTGTTGTAATATGGTTTGTGTTTTCATAGTTTTCTATATGGTAACAGGAAAGCAATGCAAATCAAGTTGAACGGGCTAAAAGATGGTTGTCAACCCTTTTGTAACACACCCTTCTAACACTCCCATGAAAACAGAGATTCGTGTTTGTTGCTTCCAGATACACTGTACGCAATGACATGTATGCTGATTTGTGACTAAAAGACAACAGAGTAAAAGAGCAGTAAACAGCAGTGTAGCAGCTGCTGTTAGTGAGGCTTTAACAAATAACTTCTTATCAGCAATTAATGATTTACCAGAATAGTAAGTCAAAGGGGACCTGTCATCCTGATTTCCAGCTCCATATTTTTATTCTTATTTTTTTGGCTCAATTATAGCAGCTTTGCATGATTTACAGTTAAAACTATATGTACCTTTGGCTGCTCTTTTGTATTCTCCCCAAAGGGTCACTGCAGCGGAATTAGTTCACATGGGTAATTTGGCTGAGGTTTTACATCAGATGCCCTTCTTGACACAACCCTCCATGGTGAGAGGGGTTTGTGTCCCCACCTGGAATTGAATCAGGGATCCTTTGCAGGTAAGGTAAATGTGTAAACCACTACACTACGGGGGCACTATTTTACATCCTTATTTAACTTAAACCGGTACTTGGTGCTGCCCCTCAGTTCATCCACTGTCTGAAACAGGCTGTTTTATCTCCCTTTTGCCTCCCTTTAAGCCAGTTAGTGCACAGAAAGTTTGAGCAGCAGGTTAGTGGACCTGCTGTGCTCGCAGCCTGAGTGTGTACCTAAGATGACCATATTAGAGATTTCCTGTTTCGCTGACATCTAAGAGTAGAGAAAACTGTGTGAAACCGAGTGTTTTAGTCTAAAGCGTGAGTTTCTGGCCCACAGGTTTACTTGCACATAAGATGACCTCATTTTCCAAAACTTTGGCCATGTTTAACATGAGTATCAGCCAATAACAGAAAAAATATATCACAGAAAATAAGGAAAAGCATAATGGGCCCCCTTTAAGAAGATCATTATGGTTTATTTAATTTGTTTTAACGTACAATATATCTCTCTGGGTAATGATCTAAAAATTAAAAGAAAGACCTTTTCAATGAAGTTAGATGGGGCAGTGAAATTATTCAGTATTGACTGAATGACATTGTACAGTATGATGTGAGCGCAGAGCGTGACGTTAGCCATTAGGAAACTTAAGTGCTGGGTTAATGCGATCCTGCCAATAATGTTCATTAAAGAGATGAACAAATTAGTAACACTCAGTAGGAAACATGATCTGAAAGCAAATTTGAAATCAGCACCCCCTTCTCATTTGTTGCACACTGTTTGTTTGCAAGCTTTATGTGTGAGCTTCATGCAGCCTGCCGGAGTGACACCACACCCATAAATCTGTGTACGAATGTGTTCATGAGTGATCTTCCAAATGTCAGGATATGCGCAAGGCAATGCGGTGTGGCTGCTTTATCAGCAGGTGGTTAATTGCCCCACTTCCTCCCCCTGGTGTAAGAGGAATTTCTGGCATTGAGGCTATGAACTGAGCAAGCTGTGTGACAGGGTGAGGCGGGACCAAATAGACAGTACTGGGACACTGACAAGGCTACCATTAGCACTGCAGGAGAGAGTGTAGACAAGCATGATGAATACATTGGTGACCAGTGACCTGAAAGTTCTGAACTTGTTGCATCTCTTTCACAGCATTTTTGATTGCCCGATGCTTTCCTAATTATCCTACTAAACTTTGTAGATGAGGGGCAGCCAAACCGTGGCTTTGTCTTTTGAGCCAAGGCTTGCTTCAACCCACATCTCTCTTACCAGATTTGGCGTAGGTAGCCTAATCACACAACAGGGTTGCAAACAAACCACCTTGACAGATGCCCAAATTACAAGTAAACAGCATAGCAGGGGAGGCAAACAAATGACCAAAGCAGGGAGGGGAGAGGCTAGAGAAAGGCTGGGCTTGCCAGCAGCCATACTGAAATAGCACAGCAGCGTGACTCACGGTGTGTCAATGTCAGGGAGCCAGTTGGGCACATATATTCGTCTTTTTAAGGTGGAACGCCACTGGGACAAGGATGGCGCTTCTGGCAGAGGGGAGCAGTCACTCAGCCCCTCAAAGAGCTACGTGAGTGGAATACGGCCAGCACAATCTGGGCCAAACACTTTATTCATGACCCCCCCTGAATCTCAGCAATTAAATGTCCACTCTGACAGTAAAACTGACTTTGTCTTCTCTTTTTTCTTTTTTACAACAATCACTCTGTATTCACAGATGTCCTGCAGGTCATAAACACATACTCTGCAGCCTGCTTGGTGTTAGAATTGGATGATGACTGGAAACCATTAAAATGATATTAACTCTATTCTCATATTTGTACAGTCTAACTAAGTGTTGTCTTGTTATACCGTGAGACCAGTATGATTAGTCCCTCTTTCCAAGCAGAGCCTTTTTTCTGCTGCTCCAGCTCTGCATGCTTTCCATGTGCCATGCTGCCAAATAAATAATAAAAAGGCAAATGCAAGGATTCCTCCCAGCCACTGTGATTCTTCCTCTCAAGTAACCCACTAAGGAAAGGACATATCTACTGTCAATGCATACTTGAATGGCATTAGACGCAGCAGAACAAAATCCCACTGATTGCCTACATTGCTTTCATTTTTATAAGTTAATTTAGAATCAGAAACAAAATATAAAGTGCAATATGTAACATAAATAACTTTAAAGTCAAACACTACATACAGTATGTACAAGATATGGTGATAGAAAGAATCTAGTCAAGGTGTCAAAGGGAAGAATTCTAGAGTTTGATGGCCACAGGTAGGAATGACTTCCTGTGGCGTTCTGTGGTGTGTCTTGGTGGAATGAGTCTTATACCAAATGTGCTCCTGTGTCTGTCCAGCACATCACAGAGAGGGTGTGAAGGGCTGTCCAATATAGTCCTTAACTTGGACAGCATCCTCCTTTCTGGCACCACTGTCAGAGAATCAAGCTCCATACCCACGATGTTACTGGCCTTGCACATCAGTTTGTTGATTCTATTGGAGTCCACTACTCTCATTCTGCTGGCCCAGCACACCACAGCATATAAGATGGCTACCACAGACTCATGACACATCCTGAGCATCGTCCAGCATCGTCCAGCAGATCGTCCAGCAGATTCAGTGCGTCCAGAAAATATTCACCGTGCTTCACTTTTTCCACATTTTGTTGTGTTACAGCCTTATTCCGAAACGCATTGAATTCATGCTTTCCCTCAAAATTCAACACACAACACCCCATAATGATAACGTGAAAAAGGGTTTTTTGAAATGTTTGCAAATTTATTAAAAGATGACAGACGACCTAAGTCGTCTCAAGAAAATAGATACAGTTCTGGCCCTTCTTGTAGATGGCTTCAGTGTGTTTAATGAAGACCAGTTTATTGTCAGTGTAAACACCAATCAGTGATTTGGAAATTAATGCAGACAGCACTAGTGCCGACAGCATTATCATGATTTTATTTTTACATTGTGTACATTTGTTATGCCCCTCTGTAACTCCCACTGGTCCTGCAGTGGGGGCACAAGTCTTTGGGTGGTGCATGGCTTTAAAGGCCTAATTGAACTGAACTAAGAAGGTGTGAATGTACAAAGAACAGATTTTCTGTAGTTTTTCTGACCCACTTAATTGTATTTTGTAAATATACAAAAATTTAGAATTTGCTGGATGCAGCACACCTGACAAAAATTGGGACAGAGGCATGTTTAGCATTGTGTTATATCACCTTTCTTTTTAATAAAACTTTCAATGGTTTTGTAATACTAAATGCTGTAGTTTTGCAATTGGAAATTGTGCTTATTCTTGCTTGATACAACACTTGAGCTGTGGTCTGCGATAGCCTTTGTCCGATTCTCCTCTTAAAGATGTGCCATACATTTTCAATAAGGGATAGAGCTGGACTGGCAGCAGGCTAGTCAAGCAAGTGTCTACAAAGCCACACTGTTGTAGCCCATGTAGAATGCGGTCTCCTGTTGTCCTGTTGAAAAAAGCATGAACATCCTGGGAAGAGATGTCACCTTGATGGCAACATATGCCTCTCTAAAATTCTAATGAGCACCTCAAAGTTATTGATACCTTCACTTACATGCAACTCCTTCGTGAAGTGTGGGCACTAATGCGCCCCCATTTTCTTTGTAAAAACAAGCTGAAATGTAGACTCATCTGACAACGGTTCTGCAGCCTTTCGGTCCATCTGACATGAGCTTGCGCCCAGAGAACCTGTCTGTGTTTCTCCAGGGTGTTGATGTGTGCTTCCTCCTTGCGTGTTACACTTTCAAGTTGCATTCCTGGATGCATCAATAGACCGTGTTAGGTGACAATGGTTTTCTAAAGTACCCCTGAGCCCAGGTGGACATATTTGACACAGTGGCATGATGGTTTCTTAAGCTGTGTCGCTTGAGGGTTTGAAGATCATAGACATTCATCAGTATGTTCAGACATTGCTCCTTACGCACTGAGATGTCTCAAAATTCTCTGAATTCTTTTCACAGTATTGTGCACTAAAGATTTCAAAAGACCTAAATTCTCAGCAGTCCTGTGTTGAGAAATGTTCTTTTTGAACTGACTAATAATTCTCTTGCAAATTTTGGCACAAAGGGGTTAACTTTATTATTAAACTTTTATGTAACAAGGGACCAGATGAAGAATCTCTTTTGCAAGAGCATCCTGAGCTGGCAGATGGCATTACCCTAGCATGTTTTTCAATGATAGGAGAAGTCAGAGCTCTCGGAGCAAGAGTGTTTGAATCCAGGGCACTCCTGCTGTGAGGCAGTAATGCTAACCACTGATCCACCGTGCTGCCCCTTGATTTTAATTGTGATGTTAACCTTTGATGGATGCTACTTTCATACCCAGTTACAATACCTCACCTGCTCTCAGTTAGCCTGTTTAATGTGATTTCTTCCAAACTGGTGCTATTTGAATACCCTGTGCACTTTCTAATCTTATTTCAACTATCTCCCAACTTTTTTAAACTTTTGTTGAGTGTCTTGCAGTCATCAAATTCTAAATTTGTGTATATTTAAGTTGGTCTTTAAAACTATTAAAAATCTTGTCTTTGTTCTCTTTGTGAATATGGGATTTGCAGGCACACTTGCAATATGTTGTGATGTAAACCACTGAGCCATGCCACATGAACTCAGACAGTGTCTCCTTTCTGAAAAAAAAAAAGCATTTTGGTTAAACTTTGTACAGGTCATTGTCACCATGTGGGATAGGAGGCTGGTCAAAAGAAGCTAGAACATGTGAAAGCTCTGTTTTTATCTGGTTTATCTTCTAGTCTTTCCATCTGTGTGAAAACAATTTATATGGACTGACCCCGCTTGTTGTTGCTTATGCTCATCATGTTCCCTTGGATTTGTTTTTCTTATGCTTCCCCTGGATTATAACTTTGATGTTGCAGCTTATGAGGTGGCCAAAGCATATTGAAAATGGATATGAAGCAGAAAATGATTGAAAGCAAAAGAGAAAATAGGAAGAATGGGATTAACTTCAGTCAAATGATACAAAATCCATACCTAAGATGAAATCTGTTAAAACGGAATGGGGTAACTACATTGAATATGTACCACGGCTCTCTTTGGGACTAAACAGACACCAGCTTCTCTGGTGATCTTCACACTGGTGATCCTCACACTGGGTAAACTGTGCTTGAGAATACTGTTAATGAAGATTAATACAATAACTCACTGCATTATTATGCAAAATAATGCACATTAAAGCACCTAAAGATGACTTATTGGATCTTTACTGGTAATTCTGTGGTATTTAACTAATTTTTACGGCAATCTAACAAAGTATAGTTCCAACTATATATCAGCAAGTGAGACAGCGCACAGCATGAAAACAAAACCAAACCAAAAAAAATGAATCAAGCATGAAATAAAACGAATTCTACAAACAGAACAAATGCATTGTACAGATCTATTTATTAGATAAAATTATGGAATCAATTATCAAGAATGCATCACAAACACAGAGCATTTATGAAGCAGCAATTACAGGCACCACAGACACAAACAGAGAGTTTGCCAGTAAATCCCTTCCACTGCGAATCTGCATGTGCACAATTACGCAGCATTCTATCAGCACCAGAGAGTCCATCTAACTGAGAACATTTGCCAAAAACCTTATCCTGTCCATGCAGACATAACACTTCTTGAGGACTGAAATTAGACAGGTGCAGTTAAATCCATGTGAAACAAGAAAAGCCTAAACGGCCCTGCTTCATTTACAGTACAGCATCCCTCCGGCCTGCTTAAATGTCTAACCTCTGAACATGAAAGACAGGACTCCATAAAGAAATCCCACCTATAAAATAGGAAAGTAAACGGGAATTTATCATGTATTTACTGTTCCAACTCTACCTCGGTTCACAAGCTGCCCACCCACATATACCATGGTATACACACACGCACACACACGCACGCACGCGCGCACACACACACACACACACACACACACACACACACACACTATAACAGCCTCCAGCAATATGAGCATAGACTGTGGACGCCATAATCCAATAAGTTGTGCTTCTTGTGCTAAACCCAGTGAAGTCTGGCACACAGAGAAAGTCCATGGAGAGTCTAGTCCCCTAAGCCTCACTTGCAGGAGTGGGATGGAAACTGAATTCTCTGATAAAGAACTTCAGATCTGTCTCTACCCTCTTTGCTTATATGATAGCTCATATTTCCCACACACATTGGGGAATTATGATATAATGATATAATGATGTCGTTTAATGTTGAAATTTCCTTTTCCTGAAAATGATCAATTAAGAAAAATGTTTATTGGATAACAGCCTCATATAAAAACTGCACTGAAGAGAAAACACATGCTGAGAATGGGTATGGCATTATGCTGTTGTATCCCCAGTCAGTGGTGTACTAGCCATCAGGCACACCTGAACAAATCCTAGAGGAATGTCGCATCTGCACACTGTCAAGAAAATAAAGATGAAGATTTTACCATGTCTTTGTGTACCTGCCAACTGAGATGCCCATGAAAGCGTGCTGTATGCATCCATATGAAATCAACCCTCAATGACCTGACCTGGGCTCTCCCCAGCAGATAAAGCCAGGCCTGAATTCCTTTCGTGTGCACCCTTGTCTGTGGTCAATAAAAAAATTGCATTCATTTGGAAAGAAAATCATTTACGCTCAACTGAAGCTCAGCTGAATGTATTTATGCACATGCAACTTTAAAGTGACAAAATAGCTGTATTTGGTTATTTTCATCAACACACTAACAGTTTGTGTTGTAAAATTAGTGTTATTTTGATGCTGTTTGTCCTTGCTCTCTCACAGCTACAAATGATTGAACTTGGCTTTGTGCTGGGCGGTAATATTAGCATGATGCTTTTGAAAACAGAAGATTCGTGCAGTGATTACACAAGCACTCATGCATGTATTTCACAATTTGGTGTGACACTGCATCTACCGTTGTCATCTACAAACTGCTGCCATGCAACTTAACCTTCTTTAATATAGAGGAAAGTAGTCTTGGCCTTGAATATAATCCAGATTTTGATGGAATAGTTTAACAATGTTGATATTTATGTTTATTCAAGGCATTCAAGGCAAACACACATACACACACATGTCCTCAATGGCAGTGAACCACGCAGGACCTGACCATCGGGAACAATCTGGGGTTAGGTGTCTTGCCCAAGGGCTCTTTGACATGTGGGAAGGAGGAGCTGCAGATTAAACCTCCAACTCTCTGATTAATGAACAACCTCCTCTACCTCCTAAGCAGACAGCCACCCTCTATTAGCTTGCATGCCTTCAAAGTTTAAATACAAAAAGTAATCCTTCGTAAGTCCACACATTTTTCTTTTACACTTAAATTTTCTTTCTTTTCTTTTTTTTTCTTTTTAAAGAACTAAGACATGAAGTTTTATTAAAAATTTTTAGCAGGTCTTTGCACTAAGCTGATCTAACTGACTGTTGTCTTTAGATTGATATTTATGAGACAGAAAATCACTTATCTACCTAGTTTACTTCAGAAATGACAAAGGTATTACTATAATCCTCTCATCTAATGCTAAGCAGGAAAATGCAAAAGCATATTTCTTCAAATATTTTTCCTATTTTATCTTTTGTGGCATTGTGTCTTTATTTGGCAGTAGAGAGACAAGAAACAGTAAGGGCAGAGAATGGGATATGAGATAAAACAATTATCCCCAGCTGGAAAAACCATGAATGTTGCATTTAAGTGGCACGAGTCCTAACCATCAGGCAAACACTGTTATAATTTGAACAGTTTTTTGACCATACATTTAAACTTGCATTAAGCACTTAGCTGTAACGCTATACATGTCACAATCTGTAGACTGTGTGAGGCGTAATGTCTTTTAATGGACCCCGGATGGAGGTAGACTTAGAAGAACAGAAAGCAAGTTGTTTATTAAGGCTGATGAAAAAGTTCAAATGCAAAATACAAACGTACCATGTAAGGCAAAGAAACACAATCCAGGATCACAACACAATCCAGGGACGGTGACAAAAACTGATTAGGGAAGCTCATTTCTAATCCTGTCTATCCTGGTCACTCTCAGTGAAAATCTCGTCTCATCTTGTCTCGTCTCGTCTTGTCTCGTTTCATTTTCTTCCAGGGGGGTCCGGGTAGAGGAGGCAGCAGTTTGAGCAGAGAAGCCCAGACTTTCCTTTTCCCACCCACCTCCTCCAGTTCTTCAGAGGGGACACCAAGGCGTTCCCAGGCCAGCTGGGAGACATAGTCCCTCCAGTGTGTCCTGGGTCTTCCCCAGGGTCTCCTCCTCTTGCAATGGTTGCATAGAGACTGGATTGCTTGTAGCAAGAAGGCTGATACTCCATACTCCCGAAGCACCCCCCCCACAAGAATTCATGAGGGACACAGTCGAATACCTTCTCCAAGTCCCCAAACCTATGTAGACTGGTTGGGCGAACTCCCAAGCGCCCTCAAGGATCCTTGAGAGGGTGAAGAGCTAGTCCAAAGTGCTGTGACCAGGATGAAAACCACATTGTTCCTCCTGAATCCGAGGTTCGAACAGGCTGGACTCAGTACAGTATCTTTAGTCGAGGTCAGCACTTTCCCCTCCTGATTTGCCGGATGGTTCGCCGGAATCTCTTTGAGGCCAACCGGAAGTTTTGTTCCATGGTCTCACCAAACTCCTCCCACACCCGAATTTTTGCCTCAGCAACTACCCAAGCCGCACTCTGCTTGGCCTGCCTCCGTGTCTCCAGTCTCCCTAGGAATGTGGTTGAAGTTCCTCCGAAGGTGGGAGTTAAAGACCTCTCTGACAGAGTCCTCTGCCAGACGTTCCCAGCACACCCTC
>VUQH01037978.1:0-15135 GCA_015106775.1 Etroplus canarensis | reverse complement strand
TTTAACCTGTTTCAGAGCTGGTTTGGAGCGTCTGATGAGTGGTCTGTATGCTGGGATCAGCTTCTGTGGCTTCTGTCTGTCTACTCTGCCTGACTGGTAGATTGCTGAAGAGATGGTTGTCCTTCTGGAAGGGTCTCCTCTCTCCAGAGACAAATGCTGGAGAGCTGTCAGAGTGACCATTGTATTCTTGGACAACTCCTTTACTAAGGCCCTCTTCCCCCAATTGCTCAGTTTTGCCAGGCGGCCAGCTCTAGGAAGAGTCCTGGTGGTTCCAAACTTCTTCCATTTATGGATGATGGAGGCCACCGGGCTCACTGGGACCTTCAGTGCTGCAGAAATTTGTCTGTATCCTCCCCTAGATCTGTGCCTTGATACAATCCTGTCTTGGAGGTGTACAGGCAATTCCTTGGACTTCATGGTTTGGTTTGTACTCTAACATGCACTGTCAACTGTGGGATCTTATATTGGCAGGTATGTACCTTACCAAATCATGTCCAAGCAACTAAATTTACCAGAGGTGGACTCCAAACAAGTTTTAGAAACATTTTAAGGATGATCAGTGGAAACAGGATGCCCCTGAGCTCAATTTTAAGTGTCATGACAAAAGCTGTGAGTACTTATCTACATGTTATATTTTTGTGTTTTATTTTTAATATATTTAAAGAATTTCAAACAAATTTTTTCACTTTGTCATTATGGGGTATTTTGTATAGAACTTTGAGGAAAATTTTTTAATTCATTTTGGAATAAGGCTGCAACAGAACAACATGTGGAACGAGTGAAGCACTGTTAATACTTTCCGGATGCACTGTACATCACAATGATCACTTTTATCATAAATGTATGCTTATGTGTAGTTATTTTCTTCAACTGAAAGACATTCAAAGCAATAAGAACAAAAGAACAGCAGCTTTATTAAGTGACTTTGTGTTTTAATGGCATTGTCATGTGTGGGCAGAACATCATTGTAAATTTGTAGCCAAACGGAAGCTAATAAAAAGGATGGATCCCTGTAACCTGAGTCAATACAGAGTCAACAAGTCTGGGCTGTGACAGGTTTATTGAGCCCATTCATTCAGAAAGACGAACTCTTAGCTGCTGTGCACACAGATAAGGAATGACTGCAGTGAAGTGCAGCCAAACACACAAATGCAAACCTAAAAAAGTGACAACTAAAATGAATACATCTGTTATGAAGCAACAATGTGAAGGACAAAAAATCTCTGCCGCCATCAAGCAATGATTTGCTAAATTGGCCTTACAAAAAGTTGATAAAATTAGAGGAAGTAGCTTTCTTTTGTTTCCTTTAGTCTATCTATAGCTATGAAATAGCTTCAAATCCCAGAACACAATTTCTGCCTCTGGGTTCAGAAACTTTGGTTTGGTGGATGGACTGACCAGAGTTCATGGTAGCTTTGATCATTTGTAGCTTCAGGGGATGTGACATTCATTCTGCTCACGAGTACATGTTTTTGTCAATAATTGCTATTGGGGGAATCAGAGAACTGTGTTTTGAAGAAAGCAGATTACATAGCAGTGTTATTGCAGTTTCTTTTTTCATGTTTATTCCTTATATGTCTAAGAAGTATTTTTTCTTGTACTATTTATATTTAAATACTAAGGGTTAGCAAACTGATTCCCATTGTGGTGACTCACGCATACTAACTTGTAAACAATTTTTGTCTCTGAGGATACAACTGTCACCAGCTATTATGAGTCCATTAAAGTGAGGTTTATAAAAAATTTGGCGTTGACATTTTTAATCTACATTAATCTTTGTTTATACAAAGTGGATTGGCCTGAGGTGCAGACACGTACAAAGCATTTCTATTTTAAAGCAATATTTTTGAAGGTCATTGACAAGCTTGCTTAAAACTAACTGCCTGAATTTAGATTAGGACTAAACCAGTGATGAGCAACATTTATGCTGTCTGTTGAAATTTTAGGATATATTAAAAAGAAAATAAATGGCTGATGGGTAATAACATTAAAATCAAATTGTGCATCTTTTGGCAGAAGAGAAATTATGCAGTCCCCCTCTAACAAATGAAAATGTATTATTTGATCTGTAATGACTGAAAACTTTATGATGACTAATGCTAACTAGAGATGCAACTGTGCACCTCCACACTCAGTAGGTAAACTGAATTAATGATATGACTCTGCTTGTTATCTTGAATTTTTGCATTTGCATGGCAAAGGCAGACACATGAGTATTTCTTAAAACAAGGTGTAAAGGCAGTCTGTTGGTCAACATAAGGTTTGTATGTTTCCTGCTCATGTTCCCTTTTCTCCCAATCAGCCCAGGGTGTCTAATGATGTTTTCATGTGACTCTTGGGAATTGAAGGGAACAGTGGTACTTTTCCACGAGATGCTGTCCAGATGCAACCCTGCAGACCAACCGCCTCTACAGTAACGGTGTTAGATGCACCTCTTCTTCGGCATTCCAACCCTTCTGCCCTCCCACAATCACAGCTGCAGAAGGCTCTCCTAATTAAGGGGCAGGGTATAAATACACCTTCTCCTATTTCTCCCCTAAAATGACCCTGAAAGAGGAGTCATAGACAAAAATGCTTGAGATCCTGAAGTGGAAAAAAAATACCTTATTTGGCAAAACTTTACCTTTCCCCAACTGTAACAAGAATTTTTGCCATATTTAAATTTTCTGTGTAAATTTACATTCATGTCTTTAGCACCATCAACTCACAGCAAGAAGGTCCTGTGTTTAAATCCACCAGCTCACTGGAGGATTTCCGGGTGGAGTCAGCACGAGCTTTCTGTGCCTGCGTGGGTTCCTCTTGTACTCATGCTCCCTCCCACAGTCCAAAGACATGCATGTTAAGTTAGTAAGTAATTATGAATTGGCTGTAGGTGTGAATCTGAGTATGACTGATTTCTGTCTCTCTGTGTTAGCCCTGTGATGGACTGATAACCTAGCCAGGGTGTATTGTGCCCCTTGACCCCTGTGACCATGAATTAGATAAGCAGAAAAAATGGATGAATGTTAAGCATGAAAAGATACTGAAAATTTAAATCCCTCTCTATAGTAAAGGAAAAACTCTTATACAGTATATATATATAGAACAGTCTATATCTCATAAAGTAGATTATGAGAAAAAATACAGATCACTGGCAATAATTTAATAACATTTTCACAAAGATAATTTCTTTATTAAATCTTTAAAAATTTTTTTTTAGAAAACAACCACACTATGTATACATTTCAGGGTGTGTTTCCTCCATCTAAGAAGCAGAGATAGAGGGTACCCAGAATGTATTTATAACCCATTCCCACTTCACACTAATTGCTTTGGAATGGCACATTATGTGAAAGGACCTCCACACATGAACTTGTCTGTACCCACACATGCAGTCTTGAGTACTTATGTGCACCAGGCAGCAGGCAAGAAAAATGCCTACACAGTACACTTGACCTGCACTTGATAGGCTCTTTTTCTGATTGTGCTTTGAAGCAATACACTATTCAGAGCTGAATGTATCCTGCATTCATTGCAATTTATGGTACCACACTTGGCTAGCTCTTGGGTTAGTGAACCTGTAAGCTAGTGTTTAGACTGAAAGTAATCAGCAGACTTAAGGATGTTTAGCTTTATTACGTGGTGAATTTAACTGACATATTAAGCCTATTAAATATGGCTACATACTACAAAGGTATATTTAACCACCATAGCTCATATAAACATCTGCTCTTCTTGATTGGAGAAGTAAGAATAAGAATAATCTATGCAAGTGTTTTTGTAACAACTTCTCCAGCCTAGGATTGGAAGGCCTTGAGCTTATCCCAACTGACATAGGGGTATACCCTCTGACACAGAGAGACAGATTACTCTCACATCCTTACCTAAGGCCAATTTAGAATCACCAGTTAACCTAACAAGCATATCTTTGAACTGTGAGATGAAACCTATGTAGGCACATAGAGAACATGCAAACTACATACAGAAAGGCCCCAGTGGACCAAGAGATTCAAACCCAGAATCTTCTTGCAGTGAGGTGACAGTGCTAAACACTCCACCTACTTTCTACAAAGGATAAGAATAAAATCACTATTAAATATAATTTCACTGAAAATGTTGAGATTTTTGTTGCATCGTAATAAAACTTATGAGAAAGAAGTGATTCATAATGGCTCCTTCATGTACAGTAGACCTGCCTTAAATTCCTCTTACTCAGGTTTGGAGATCAAGTTTACAGTGTATAGAGGCTTTATGTATTTCTGTCAGGACCATTGTGGTCCAAATTGAATTATTAATCTGTAGAAATGTTTATTTGACACTTTGGAATACAGCACCCAAACCCTGCTCATAGTACTGAGTAGACATCATGTGCACCAAACAGCATAAAATGGAGTAGTTGTGGTGGAGGCGGGTTACAAAGTGGCTTGCTGAGGCAGCAACAACCATATACAGGCTGAAGCATCTTAAATAACATGTCCCAGATTAGATTAGATTTGCAAATAGGATTTTCAGAATAGAATCATGTTGGCTGAAGTTCAGAGTAGCTGATTTGCTGAGATTGCTGGCTGAGCTTAACTCAATGGCCTGTTAGATATAATGCTATGCTCAATTTATATGACTGAGAAAACCAAATTTGTAGCAGTAACAAAAGTCTACATACTTCCAGTCTAAATGGACACTGTCACAATGAAAGCATTTCATGCACCCAAAATTGGAAGGAAAGAGTATTGGAGGTGCAATGTTATGGTACCATATTGTAGCCTTAACAGACACATGAGCACTGTGGTGATGTTACATCTGATAGTATGTCTGTTTTATAGCCGTTTATAAACTGGGAAATCTAAATATGTTACATAATATAATCTGAACACTACTGATATGACTTGAGACAAACAGACTTTAGATAAAATATATATATATATTATTTGCAAACAAAATTGTGTAAATGCATGTTTAAGAAAGTAGTTGAACATTAGTCTGTTTACATCCAACACATGTATATATTGCATAAACCATAGCAATATGTGTAGCTACTGTATGCTACAGCCATATGAAAAGGAAAATTTTCACAGGACTCCATGCAGTCCTGTGAAAAGCTAAGCACATCTTTACTTCGAGCACAGGACTTAGGAAGAAAATTAGCAGCCAGGTGCTGTTGATCAATTGCATGTGATTGACTGATCATCACCCAGTGTGATTACCTCTATAAAAGTGGAAGTTTTGGCAGTTTGCTGATCTGAAGCATCTGAGTGTGTTAACACAATGTCACAATCTTTCCAGGAAAGACTTGTAGAACAACGTACTTTGGAAAGACAAGGCCAAAGTGGAGATTTTTGGACAAAATGCACAGTCCCATATTTGGTGAAAACCAAACACAGCATATCACCATAAACACCTCATACCATCTCACAAGCACCATGGTGGAGCATTGATGATTTGGGCTTGTTTGCAGCTACAGGACCATGGCACCTCGCAATTACTGAGAGGACCATGAATTCCTCTGTATACCATTGCATTCTAGCGTCAAAGGTGAGGCCAGAATCCAGGTGCTGCAATGGCCCAGTCAAGGGCCATTGAGGTAGGTGTTTGTGTTTTACCTTTATAAATCTCCACACTGAGGTCCAGTAGATTAAGATGACTGCCTTGATTTTGGTCAAATATTTTGTTAAATTTTACCACCCAAAACAGCAGTTAGGGAGAGATTTGGCCCCTGTGCAAACTGAAAACAATGTAATTTGTAAGGTATCACAGCAATCAAAGTACAATTTCCAAGGTTACCCATCTGGAAACAAACCTAATTATAAAGTGTTGCATGCAAAAACAGGCCTTTAAAGGAGGCTAAATCTTGTCTTGTTATAGCCCTGCTTTAAATGTGAAATCCAAGTGTTCCCTGCCACCAATAGCTGTTAACTTTAATGACTTCAATCATCACAGCTGACTTGTTTTAGACACATTAGTCTGCAGCTCTATCTTGAGCTCAAACTGTTTTCCACTGCTCCCAATCGTGCCTCGAATGTATAAAAGAGCACCTGACACAATCAAAACCGGTGTTCTCTAAAAGCAACTTTTTCCCTCACTTAGGTGGGAAATTGACACAGAAGCTGAGAAACAGCTTTTTAAAAAGTTTTTTGAAGAATTTCTCTCTTTTTAGTGTACAAATATGTCACAGCCACCTTTAAATGGAAAAATCTATTTCCATGCTTTTTAAATTATTATTATTGCAGTTCCTCGTGTCATGCCTGTAAATACAGCATGAAATAGTCCTATTTTACCACAAGGGTAAGGTGACACAGCAATGATTTCCTCTCTAAATATTTGCCCGCAGCTGTCGGGATGATTTGCTACCCCATATGCTATTGTTTTCTTGATCAGAAAAATTCTTTTTATTTTTGCTTAAAGGACATTTCACACTTCTAGTAGAGATAAACATGTGATTTGATTCAGATCCTTTTTGTTGCCAAAGCTGGACTGATAGCTTAAATCATTCACACTGTTGTTCAGCAGATGTTAATGTTTACTCTGTCATACTTGTAAATTAGGGCTCCCACTGGAATCTCCTCAGATGGGATCAATTGGACTACAGAAGTTAGATTTCTCATTTGGTTGATGGTAATGACTTTTAGCATAGAAAGTTGCACTTTTCGTTAATTCATTTCTACAGAGTACGTCCGTAGTCATAAATTGGTCTGGTCTGGGTTTATTTCCTGTTAACTGTGTTGTTAATATCAATAACTGACAGGAAATAAATATGAGCCCGAGCTGTTACCTAGCAACACATTTACAATAAGCAGGAAGAGGGTAATCCCCAATGTTCAGACCAAATTCCTACACTTTTTATGTACCCTGAGTGTTTTTGTATTGCTTGCTTTGAACTAAAGGTATTAAGTCACTACCATCCCAAGTAAAAGTTCAATTTAATTAAGTTCATTTGAGGTGACAAGTAAAAACAGAGGAGGGAAAAATACATGAGAAATAAAATGAGAAGACCAGTACCATTCTCACATCTGCAAATATAAAGCTACAACAAGCAGCTAGTAGCTTAGCTTAGCACAAATCCTGGAATCAGGGGGAAACAGCTTGCCTGCTCTGACTGACAGTAACAAAATCCTTCTCCCAGAATTTCATTTTCTTAGTGATGAAAAATTGAATTGTAAAAACATCAAACGCTGGTTTTAAAAGTGTGGTTAAATAAAGCTACTTCAGAAAAAGAGCAGTTGCAGACCACCAACCTTCAAACATCATGTAAAAATAAAAATATGAAAGAGAAATTAGACTCCTCAGCCTCCCTGGAAAGGTCTATGCCAGGGTACTGGAGAGCAGAGTCCGTCTGTTAATTGAACCTTGGATTAAAGAGGAAAAATATGGTTTTTGTCCCGGTCATAGGACAGTGAATCAGTTCGTCATCCTCTTGAGGGGATTCAAGCTTACACTGGCATTTGCCCAACCAGTCTACAAATGTTTTGTGGACTTGGAGGAGGCATTTGACTGCATCCCTCAAGGGATTGTTGGGGGGACTTCGGCAGTATGAGATATTGGCTGTTTTTGCAGGCAATCCGGTCTCTGTACAACCATAGAGAGAGCTTGGTTCACATTGCTGGCAGTAAGTCAGACTCATTCCCTGTGGGTGTTGGACTCCACCAGGGTTGCCCTTTGTCACAAATTTTTTGTTCATAATTTTAATGGACAGAATTTCTAAGCACAGCCAAGGGGTGGAGGGTAGAGCAAGTCGGGTTCATAGGCCTCAGGCTCTCATCTCTACTTTTTGCAGATGATGCAATTTTGTTGTTTCATTGAGCCATTGCACTGGTGCAGTTTATAACCAAGTGTGAAGTGGGTGGGATGAAAATAAGCACCCCCAGGTCTGAGGCCATGCTTAACAGGGTAGAGTGCCCACTCTGGGTCAATAGCAAGTAGCTGCCCCAAGTGGAGGAGTTCAGATATCTTGGGTTCTTGTTCACTAGTAAGGGAAGCATGAAGCAAGAGACTGACAGATTGTGTGGTATCTGCAGGGAAGTGGATGCTATATTGGTCTGCTGTGGGGAGCTTGAAGTAGAAATATTACTCCCCCATCTAGAAAGCAGCCAAATGAAGATGGTTTGGACACCTGACTAGGATGCCATCTGGGCTCCTCCTGGGTGAAGGGTTTTGGGCATGTCCTACTGGGTGAAGGCCCCTGGGCAGACCCAGGACAAGCTGGAGAGATTATATCTTTCAGTTTGCTAGGGATCATCTTGGTGCCCCCCTGGAAGAGCTGGAGGAGGTAGCTGAGGAGAAGGAGGTCTGGGCCAGGCTGCTTAGACTGCTACCCCAACCTGGATAAGAGGCAGAAAATGGATGGATGAATGATGGATGCATGGAAATTTTTTACATAGTCACCACTAAATAACCAAAAAAATTAAATCTGGAAAATTAATATAGCTGTTTAGAATATGATTCTTAAAATGATTTTGATCATTTCCAGACAGTCTCATTGCAAAATTAGGATAAAAATAGGAAAATATTTTGGTTAATGTGGCACTGTTGTACGATTCCACTTTAACATGGCTAGAGTCTAATTTGAGGTTTTCAGGTGACCCACAGGACATACAGATTTTGCATGGTAAATACTGTGTAGCTGTTTAAAATTACAAAATCTTTTGCAGCTAGAAAGAGATGCATAACTTCACAATTTTCAATAAAATAAGCACTCATAAAATAACAAAACCTGGGTGAAAATGAATGTGATTCCCTGAATTCAGCACACGAATAATAAAAAGAAATTTTGCCAGTGGCAAAGTTGGTAAGGTTTATAGTTTATTGAGCTCTTGCCAGGAGGAGTACTTCACAGGTGGTATATAGCTGTAAACTGAGAGGATTTACCAGAACCTGGCTTAAGGTTAGTTATGATAATTAAATAATACAATGCTTCAAGATACTAAAAGTAGCATAAAAGTTGATCCACATTCATTTGACATTGGTGCACTCAAGGGATCAATATCTCAGGAGATACTGCTGCATCCTAAGGCACCCACAAACTTAGTGTGAGTGTCTCCTTCTGTGTGGCTGACCTGCGTTAATCTGACCTGGAGGAGAGTTTCAGCTCAGAGATTGAGATGCTGGTGGTCAGCGTTCTGTAATTGCGCATATACACGTGTGTACTGTGTGTGGTGTAGGGACGGTACCCTTCTTTGCAGAAGATAAAGAACTCTTCAACACAGGCAATGCAATCAGAGCTGCTGAAAGCAGAAAGGACTCCTAATGAGCTTATGTGCATACTGTATGAGTGCACAGAACAGTGTAAGAGGTGTGAAGTGAAGCTTCTGTACTGAGCTGTAAAACTGTATTAAAAATGCAACATAGTCATTGAAAGATTTTCAGATTATTTTGATTGTTATCTCACTTGTTGTACATTATTCAGTATGATATGAGCTACATTACATCAATACAAATTTCTGACTTGGAAAACAGTTTATTTCTGGATTCACAATTTCTTTAAACTTTTTGAAATACACTTTTTCTTTGGTATAAAAACATGCGTCTCCCTCATTGACCTTTGTGGAGGCTTGTTGGCTTCATAATTATCTTTTTTTCTTGGATTTTACTTTATCTACAAAATGCTATTTGAGATTGTTTACCACCCCATTTTACTAATCTCTTCATCTTGCATTCATTATGTCTATTTTGGAACAAATAGTGAATATGATAAGGAATAAGATAATTTCAGTTGTCTCATCAATGTGCCAGCTTAGTTTGCGTAATTTGAATTTCTGGTTTCTTGAAAAATTACTTCTTCTGAATGCACGAACTTTCCAGTCTTTTTCCATCTCAGTAAAGAGGGTGGTCTATTATTAAAAGTCTGCCCAGGGTTTATGAAGTCTTAACTGTTTGCACCAATTATCTTTCCTTTTATCATTTTTTATAGTAATAAGACCCCTGTGATGAAAAGATCCATGGAACTTGTTACCATGCCTGGATTCAGGTTAGCAAGGCCCCACCCTAGAGGGACTTATTGGTGAGTATCTGGTGTCTGTGCCTTAGCCCATGGTGCCTGGCCACACTCACCCTGAATTAACAACATAAGGCAGCCTGTGGACCCACCACCTGTAGGCAGGGCTGTAGGGGTCCAGTGTAATGTGGATCAGGCAAAGGCAGTTGATGGTTCTTGGGACATGGAATGTCACCTCTCTGGTGGGGAAGGGGCCCAAGCTAGTGTGTGAGGTTGAGAGGTACTGGCTAGATATAGCTGGGTTCAATGCACAGCTCTATGACCTGGCTCCTGGAGAGGGGTTGGACTCTACATCATTCTGGAGTTGCCTACAGTGAGAGTAGTATCCTTCTTCTGGGTGAGGTGCTGAATGAAGCCAGGCCGAATGTCTTAGACACTTGGGTTAAGAGAGGAGCTGAGCTGTCAATTGATCACCACCTGGTGGTGTTTACTTTGTTTGAAACTTCTTAGCTATATAACACAGCCATTGCTTCTTAATTACATCTCAATCTTTTCAAGTTAAAAATAGCTCTGCAAATTCACAGATATGCTCATTTATTTTTATTTTATATCTTCTTTATAAGCTTGCAATAAAGTTCACTGTTAGCATTAAAATATATTCTTTATAGAGACTATTAGTATTGCAGCACAATATCAGTAAATATGGTATACAGTACGTGGATGTCACTTACCAAAGATGGAGTTTAAATCAGTTTATAGAACTGGTAAAGTCAAGATACAAATCAAAACATGAAGCTGTGTCCATCAAGTACAAAGTGATATTTACAGCTCAAACATACTGCCATGTTCATTACGAAGAGAAGCCAAGAAATCAGCAAATAGCTCACAAAGTAATGAAAGCTGTGATCAAGAATTTCAGTCATGTTAAATGAACACAGCAGGAAATTTAAAAACAAACAAAAACAATCAAATCCTTATAGTAGAAAAGGAAACAGATAAAAGTATGACGTAATGAAAACGATACCTTTATTTTAGTTGTGTATAGCTTCCTATTTACACAAATGAATGCTAATTAAAGTTATCTACTGCTGTATAAATTTTTTATTTACCATTACCAGAGCTAGAGAGGAGAAGAATGGATGTTTTGCAAATACAAAATACACAGAAACAATTACAGTAAAAATGCTTTTAGGACAGCCAACATTCATGCACAAGAGCTGTTATCATTGGGCTTACAGAATATACTGCACTGAATAAGGCATACAAACTGTTGCTGTTACATAAAAAAAGCTGCTATCTCAGAGTACTAAGTTAAAGGCAACTATATTTTGTGTTTTGTCAAGTACTTTAACTTAGTACTTCAAGATGACCTAAGACCTGAACGATTGAGAATTTTCAGAGACACAAAAACCAATTTCTGCTTAAAAAGCCAACATTAACTGTACAGGTGCATTATGGTTCATCACATTTCTCATTGTCTTGAACAAGGTCAAATGCAAAACTTTTGAAAGGAAAAGTACAAAGACCAGTTGAATGGAGGCAGTGAAAAGCAGGAATAAATTAGCAGATCATGATGAATAAATGGCAAAGAAAGAATGGAAACAAAACGAACAATTAATGAACACAGTCAAAAATGAATAAATTAGGGGCCTGAATAAATGCAACACTGAATGAGAAAACCATTATAAATATGAAGACTTAATTTTGGAAAAGCTTTCATTTTGGAGTGAAAAGAGCATGAGAAATTACTTTAAGTTCATTGTTAGGTGTTTCAAAGTTGCTAAGTAAAAGTGCAATTATCTAGTCCAAAAATGTTTTCAAAATGGTTCATGATGTATTGGATTTTTTCACTCTGTGTTTGTCATTTATTTTATAGACAAAGTGGACATTTTCTATGAAAACAGTTACAAAGGCTGATGTCAGTAAATAAAAACAATGTAAAAATTTGGATGGATAGATGGATGGATGGATGGATGGATGGATAGATAAATAAACAAATAAATAATTAAATAAATAAATAAATTTCAGGCACAACCTTACATTTTTCATCTTTTACTTCCTTAATGTGTACAATATACTCCTCTCTCTAAGAGTCATCCTCAGTTTTAATGATGTGAAAAAGTGTAACATTAAACAGGACTTGGTGGCCATTGTTCCAGCCATAGAGGGCACGGTCCCTGGCATTGTAGTCCAGCATAGACATGTGGAAATACTGGTTATGAAAGGGTATGTCTGTATACTCATATGTGGAAGTTTTAGTGGAGTAGGCATAATACACCTTAGCACCGGTCAGGTGGGAATTAGTGATGTAGAGAGTCCCACAGATCATAAAAGACTCGCCTGCATTCCTCTTTGAATATTCTGTGTTCCACGTGTTGAGGATCTGGAGCGTGTCCGGGTTCAGCTGGCTAATGACGATGTTGCCAGCGTTTTGGTTGGTTGCATACACGGCCCACAGTCCCAGCTCATCTGCCATCAGGTCGATGTCTGAGAAGCCTCCCCAGGTGTATGGGTACACATTATGGAAGCCTGCTGACTCCAAAGCCCTCTGTGTGACCACACGACCCGTCTCAAAGCTGTACCTCACGATTATGTTACTCTGCATCTTGTTATAGTACAGAGAGCCATTGTATACCACGTGATTTGTTCCAGCCCATTTGAAAGGCAGGTTATAGGTTCTCGATTCAACTCCTGCCACAAAATCAGCAATGGACTTATACTCTTTTACTATCTTGTTGTTTGTGTAGCTGTCCATGTACCACACCTGGGGATAAATACATAGAGACAATCAATTCTTAAAGAGTTAGCCAATGTTTTTAGCAAAATAAAGACATTACAGAAAACATGACCTCTGTAAAAGTTAAGATATAAAGTAGCAGTGGTTACAAATTGCTGACTAAATGGTCAATATACACCTATTGAAAAGGTCTAACTGGAACCAAGGAATGGTGACTGCAGCTGTCCTCTTAGAACACAGCATTCAAATGTGATTATGAGAGAATCGCTGTTTTTAAGAGTTATATATAGTTTTAATTTTTAAACAAAACAGTTTCTTATTGCTAAGTTTAAAAGGTTTTTAATATATACAAATGGCTTAGGTATAATTTGTACACTTCTTTTGAAGGTTAATCATCTGGTCAATGCTTAATTTTTACATAGTCTGACATATATTATGCCTGAATTAATAAAAATGTGTATTTTCCTTTCATTTAGTGTCCTCTTTAACATAGTGGTTTGCGAATTCCAGCAAAAGGTCCCTAGTTTGATTCCAGGTGGGGACATGAGCCTTTCTCACCTTGGAGTGTTGTGTCAAGAAGGGCATCTGGTGTAAAACCTCTGCCAATTTACCAATGCGGATTAATCTGCTGTGACGATTCCTTGGTGGAGAACACAAGGGAGCAGCTGAAAGGTACTTTTTCCTTTCATTTATGGGTTTGTGTTTTTCAAACAAAATAACAATTTTTTGCTATATTTACAGTCTGAACAATGGTCTACTTCTGAAGTCTTTTGTATGTTAAAAAACTGGCATTGCTAATTCCTTATGTAAAAGAATCTTTAACACATTTGACAAGGATACATACAATGCATTTGGGGAAAAAGGTTGATTGTAAATTTGAAAACTTTAAAGGTTTGGTCTCTCCTTTTCTCAGTGACTTTAGTCTGTGACTACTGTCTGTGTATGGTTTTCTTTTTAAGTAACATTTTGTTGTGTATTTTTGTTTTGAAGTTTTTTGTTGTAATATCCAGCATTCTTTTTAAAGGCTGGCAATTGATGTGTCAGAAATCTCGGCAGTCTTGTGCTTTTTTATCAGTTTTTTTTTCCACTGATGAGATCTCTTTGGCAAGTAGTATACAAAATGCAAAATGATCAGTAAATTTTCTTACTAAGACAGTTTCATGTAGTGTATATTGAATTGGTGAGTAAGTGGTATTAAGTTTAATATCTGAATGCAACAGTCAATTGTGCAGAAAGCTTTTAGTAGGTATGATGCTGTATTTGAACATTTCCCTCTTTGAACAAAGGAGGAAGCATTTCAATGTAAATTATTAAACTTCTGAGTGTTGCTTCAGAGACTTGCAACCTAAAGATGTGCACATAAACTCACCCTGTTGTTTTTGGGAGATGCCTGTGGGTCGGTCATCCAAGCTCCAAATCTGGTGCCTGAAGTTTTCACTGTCAGCGGTCCAGTAATCTTCATTAGCTTGCCACATGCTGTAAATGCATTATTCAGCTTTGGTCACATATGTTATGATATCATGACTGGAATACATTTCAAAGCTCTGGATTGCTAAGTCTTTCATTTACAGTCAGTTGGGGTTATGGACAGTTTGTGTGCAGTATCTGGACACTGTCCCACTTCTGTCAGCTGTTAAAGATAGGGGCTGGATAACAAGAAAATGTGCCACAGAACAACACCCCTTCCCATATGTCAGAGCTGGAGGAACATTTATCCCATATGGTTTAATATTCAAAGGACTTGGGTTATACTTTATTCAACTTGCCAGACACTTTAATGGTGCCAGATGACAGTAGGCTATCACATGCACACAAGCTTGCATTGAAGTGCTATTTTACCCAATCAATCAAAGCTCACGCACACTGAATGCTTAAGAATCATCTCCAGCTCTGACAGATTTCCAGCCAGGTTCTATTAGCATTCCCATGTTAGCTATTTATGTTGACACTTTGACAAGCACCATCACTGTTGATAACCTGGCAGCTGGCAAATTGGAGCTTTAGTTGTTCGAACCTTTATCAAAGGCAAAGCTGCTCTGGGTGCAGAATTGATCTTATTAGATGAATTAAACCTCAAAGAGTGAAACAATGTTACCACAACTTTTGTGTAGTGCAAATGGCAAAGAAGAAATTAAAATGATTGATCTTCTTCTTCCTCTTCTTTCGGCTGCTCCCGTTAGGGGTCGCCACAGCGGATCATCTGCCTCCATCTCACCCTATCCCCTGCATCCTCTTCCCTCACACCCACCCTCTGCATGTCCTCCTTCACTACATCCATGAATCTTCTCTGTGGTCTTCCTCTTCTCCTCCTGCCTGGCAGCTCCATCTTCAACATCCTTTGTCCAATATATCCACTATCCCTCCTCTGAACATGTCCAAACCATCTCAGCCTTGCCTCTCTGACTTTGTCTCCAAACTTCTCAACATGAGCTGTCCCTCTGATGTACTCATTTCTAATCCTGTCCATCCTGGTCACTCCCAGGGAAAATCTTAA
>VUQH01037977.1:0-14391 GCA_015106775.1 Etroplus canarensis | reverse complement strand
TATATATATATATATATATATTTATATATGAGTCAGTACAAGCAGGAAATTAATATTGTTTCTGTTTAGCTTGAAAAAGCACACTTTTGCAAGAGGATCACATGGTGTCAGCCTCTTTGCACTCCAATTTCACGCTCTTTTAGATTTGCACCATGTACATGCATGATGTCCGCCTGTTGAGACATGAAATGTAGCATAAATAAAATGGCATAAATCAACTGTCTGTGTCCACTTGGAAAACATCAAACCCAGAGGCAAAAGTGCTTAATGTCATCCCGAATACATATAGAATATGTCAAAACGGAAATTTGGTAGTAAACTAAATCTCCACGGTAATAGTAAAGATGTTTTATTGAGTGCAAATTCTTCCACATTTCCATGTTTGCTTGGTAAATCCATTACACTGCCCATTCTCACAGCACTAATTCCACCACAACAGGTGTTCACTTTGTGTTTTTCCCTGAAAGATGCTGAACTTTAATTAATTTGTTTACAAATGCCCTCCACCTCCCAGGGACTTTTATGTGATGGGCCTAAGTGCTTATGTTAACTAATGTGTATTGTCCTTTTTAATTGAAATAAACATAATGGAACTCAATGTTATACAATAAAAATGTATTGTAGATTTAATGTGTAAAAGGTCTGTGTTTGAGTATGACATAACTTTGTATTAATGGAATTTGAGAGGTTTTCCCAAGTTTACAATGTGAGAGCTGTTGTGAGTTGAGGTAATGTCACTCCTGCACCACTGGCTATTAACAGTTAGGTCTCTATGTTTTGGGACAACAACAATGACATATTCTATAATTTTGTCTCTGTATAGTCAAAATGTGATCAAAGTGCAGACTTTCAACTTTGGGATATGACAAAAAAATTGCATCAACTCTTTAGGAATTACAGCCATATTTATACAGTTGTTATTTTTAGAGGCTCAAAAGTAATAGGACAATTGACTGACTGTTTCATTGCCAGGTGAGGTCCCTTATTGCTTAATGTCACATTAGATGAAGCATCTGAAGTTGATTTCAAGTGCTGAGCTTGTTGATGTTAATGCAAGAGTAAGAGGACATCATTTCACTGAAAAACTAAAATTAACCTATCAGAAACATGGCAAAAAAACATTCTTAAAAAGAATGAAACAATTAGCCAGTACCGCAACACAAAAAGGTGTGGAAGACCACGAAAAGCAACTAGTAAATGATCACAGAATTCTTTCCTTGGTTAAGAAAAACCCTTTGCAATACCTAGTCAAGTCAAGAGCACTCAAGGACGTAGGTGTAACATTGTCCAAGTTTACAATCAAGAGTCACCTTGATGAATGTAAATACAAAGAGTTTCCAACAAAGTGAAAACCACAGCTGGCTCACTGGTGTTTATTGATGATGTGACTGCTGATAGAAGTAGGATTCTGAAGTACACAGGGCTAAAAGCTCAGACTCAGCCAAATGCTGCAAAACTGATTGGACCATGCTTCACAGTGCAAGTGGATAATGACCCAACAAATACTGTAATAGTAACCCAAGAGTTTCTCAAAGCAAAGAAATTGCATATTCTTCAATGGCCAAGTCAGCCACCTGATCTCAACCCAAAAGAGCAGCTTTTCAGTTACTGAAGGCACAAGTGAAGGCCCACAAACAAGCAGTGATTGAAGGCGGCTGCTGTCAAGGCCTGGCAGAGCATGACTGCAAAGGATTTTCGTCCAAGTATTAAAACAATCCTTATATTTAAATTATGTTAGTTTGTCCCATTATTTTTAAGCCCCTGAAAGTGGGGGAGCAGATATTAAAATGGTTGCAATTCCTAAACTGTTGCAGCAAATCTTCTGTCAAGCCCATCCATATTAAAGCTGAAAGTCTGCATAACGATCACATTTTGACTGTCTGACTTAAAATTCACCGTGCTGGTTTATGGAAGCAAAATTATAAAAATAATGTGTCATTGAACCAGAACTTACTGACGCATTCAATGCACTTCCTCTGTCATTAAAAAACAAAAGCATAGTGCCAACAAAGCACCTCAGAAAGGTGTACGCAGGACAATTCAGCTAAGTTTTAAACTAAGCAAGCAACTCTTCTCCAGCACATTTTTAGAGAACAAATGAATCTCGACAAATATTCTAGTACGATGCGGTGCACAGCTGTCCAATATGAGAACACACTTTGTGAGAAATGCCAGAAAATCAGGCATGTAAGAAACTACATTGTCTTTATTCTGCTACATCTGGAGCCTGGTTCTAGCTCACAAAGCTGGGAAATTGTTGGGGAGATAGAGAAGAAAAAAGGGTAATCGTATGTACAGTAAAGTTGGCCCAGAGTGTGCGTGTAAATGTGTGTGTTCTTTCATTGCATACATGCTATACCTAGGACAATAATAAACTCGATGTGTGAGAGTGATTGCACCAGGCTTTTATAGAAGAGGACTCTCTATCACTCACTGAAATACACAAAAAGGTGTGACATCATCAGGGACACACAAGAGTTTCTCCTAACAAGAGACTAAAATAAACCATGACGCCTCTCTTTCTCTCCCCCTCCCTCTTGAAAAATACCCAATTCAATCTCTTTCTTGTTTATCCGTTTCCTTTTCTATCTTCCTTTGTTATTCTCTCATTCATTTTCCATTTAAACATTGCAAAATGCTCTTTTTTAACTACCTACATGGCAACATTTCAGCATTTCACTTTCCAATTCCTATTCTGTGCTCCAATCAGTACCTCCTCGCTGTTTTAACCTTTTTCCACATGAAGACAAAACATGTATCTCAGTATCATTTCATTGTAGGGGTAAAAAAACAAACAAGAAGACATGCATGGTAAAATCATACTCACTGTAAACATGAGCTGGCATCCTCCCAGTATGTAATCCAGAAAAGTGTAGTCCCTAGTTATCTAGAGACATAGGGCAAAGTAGGAAAACATGAAAATGAACACAGGAGAAGAAGTAATGACTGATCTATTGAACATTGCCCTATTAATTTAATAGTATTTTGAAAATCCAATGAGCATCATTCACCACGAACTCTGCTGCAAACATAAACAGAGACTGCTGTACTTTTTAAAAAAATATTTCTTTAATACAAAACTGACAAATAGCACATGTTTTATTTCGGATATAATGTGCAACCAGTGGAGCACCACTTATTATCTTGTTTGAGCACTCCAATTACAATGAATATTTAGCGTGGATTTTACTGTCATTAGTCTAATCCCTGCCGGCAGCCAACAAATATAATTACAATATTAGCCATTTTCCTCATGTGCTGCACCGTTTGTGTGTCTGTACAAAGGTTCGTTCGAGGTTGTGTGTAAGAAAAAAAGGGAAAGATGGAAAAGAATCAATTATGAAAGCTTGTCATCGTGCACACACAGCTTTAATGCCCCTCCAACAGGCATCTAAAGATTCCATGGTTCAGCTTAATGTGTCCTCTGCGGGGCTCTGAGCCACCGCACTAATTAGCTATTCAAATGGAGTTATGAACGCCCAGTTAGAAGTATGTCAGCTGATCAAAATTGAAATTCACTGAGTCGAGTGTGAAGATGGGTCATTAAGATGTGATGAGAGACCGCATGATTTGTTTGATTTGCTACTGTAGGTGGATTATTTTTGTTCCTCCTGCTTAGACTGCTAATGGATTACACTTTTGAACTAATATTTAAAACAGAAAGTTTCATATTAAAAACTGGAATAAATCAGAGTGTCACTCGCAGTGCCGAACTCACTGTGAAATATCACCCTGCTGTGTTGCTCCGTGCAGTTTTATTCTGTTTAGCTCATTGTTCTGACTTCATAGCAGGAATTTTCCTCTCTGGTAAAGTCTTGTGGTTCACATATCAAACCTAGGAGTTAAACGGCCATTTTCTGCAAATCAAGCTCATATCAGCCAAAATGGTGCTAGCTGCCTGACACAAAATGGCAGAAAGTTGAAGTACACAAATGGCTGGTAAAGAAGCAGCAGCTAAAGAAACATGTATTTTCCTCAGGTATATTTGGACCAACCAAAGGAGAGGAAAGTGGAGATGTAAAGAAACAACAATGAGGTGGCACACAAATGTTGTTTTATCTTCTGAATGTGCCAGAATATAATACCCTTTTCATAGTGTTAATTTTTTAATCAATTAGATTTTTTTAA
Source organism: Etroplus canarensis (assembly GCA_015106775.1). Taxonomy (NCBI): domain Eukaryota; kingdom Metazoa; phylum Chordata; class Actinopteri; order Cichliformes; family Cichlidae; genus Etroplus; species Etroplus canarensis. The sequence goes on along the minus strand of VUQH01037977.1, from coordinate 10,263 downwards.
TCTATTGTAAACTTAACACAGACACTATAAGACAAAACAAGTGGGCGTCTGCAAAAGCTTTTATGACATTCCATTCTAAATCCACAGGTACTGCCCCTCCTTCACAGCTGTAACAGCTTCCACTCTTTTGGAAAGGCACTGATGTTGGATGAGAGGGCCTGGCTCACAATCTCCGTTCATCCCAGAGGTGTTGGATGGGGTTGAGGTCAGAGCTCTGTGTGGGCCAGTCAAGTTCCTCCACATCAACCTCATCCAACCATGCCTTTATGGACCTTCCTTTGTGTGCTGGTTCATAGTCATGCTGAAACAGAAAAGGACCTTCCCCAAACTGTTCTAATAAAGTTGGAAGCATAGAATTGTCTAAAATGTCTTGGAAATCAAAAGAATTTAGATTTCCCTTCAACTTTACAGTTGGCGCAGTGCAGTCAGGCAGGAAACATTTTCTTGGCATTTACCAAACGCAAATTCATCTATCAGACTAGAAAAGACTAGATAAAGAGAAGTGTGATTCCTCACGTCACAGAAAACATCTGCACGGCTCCACAGTCCAGTGGTGCTGTACTTTACACCATTCCATCCAACACTTGGCAGTGTGCTTGTTGGTGTAAGGCTTGAATGTAGCTACTTGGCCATGGAAACACATGCCGCAGGGCTCATGGTGCAGTTTTTGCAGTGAAGTTAATGCCAGAGGAGGTTTGGAACCCTGCAGACTTTTAGGGAGTATGCACCTCAGCATTCGGCCCTGCTCTGTAACATTACATGGATTGCTACTTTGTGCCTGGGGTGCTGTTGCTCCTAAATGCTTTCAATTTACCAGAACACCACTTACAGCTGGAATATCTAAGAGGGAAGAAATATCTTGAACTCACTTATTGCAATGATAGCATCTTATTACAGTGCCATGCTCGAACTGAGAATGACCAATTCGTTCATAAATGTATTTAAAGACTTGCTTTTATACTCCTGTGGTAATGAGACTGAATCAAATACCTCTATTCAATTATTAAAAGTTGTGGCACAATACCTTTGTCCATATAGTGTATATAAGAGTTCCAGGCTTTCACATAAAACATCACTAGAGCACTTATTAGAAATATCAGTAAACTACAGCTAATAATGATAAACAATGAGTATTTTTAAGTAAAACTAAAACATTTCATTAGTGCCGGCATGTTTTAGAATAAAATCAGCTTTTTTCATTCTTTTAAAATCTCAGTCCATCTTCTGACTGATATGTTACCCACTGAGTACTGTTACACTTTAACAAGAGATTCTGCATTGTACAACAAAGCCGTAACAATTGTTATTTGCTTTTTTAGTTTATTTTTATTAGGTTATTCTAAGGCATTACAAATAACTCCACAGGGAGATATTCCAGAAAATTTTAAATAGTCTATTTGATTTTAGATGTGGAAAACACGTTTTATATGCTAATCCACAAGGCTATTGTGTCGGTGGGAATAATGAGAAACCATGTCTAATACTCTATCCATCCATCTATCCCTACCTTACAGGACTTGACAGTGATAACTCCAGAGTTTTTATAGTTCTTCTTCTTCTTTTGTTTCTTGGGGTTAATGCAGTCAAACTCCACCTGAAGATGCAAGAACAGTCAAGAGGAAATGAAAGAAAATAAAAAGTTATCAGTGTCAGTGACACAGGGCAGTGTTTTAAGGAAAAGGTGCAAGGAAAGACAAAGTAGAGATGGCAGCAGAGTTGAAAAAAGAGGGTAAGATGGGGAAAATGATCGGAGAAGCAGACAATGAAAGACTGACTTGGTTTGCATGCTTCTGCACGCTGCCTACACTAACTTCAAGTTGACTATCAAACTATAGTAATTACCATTGGTACAGGCACTTACATGTAGACAGAAAACACAACAATGCCCTGTTAAAAACCACAAGATTTCATTTTATGTAATGAAGTTGAAGGAGAAATGATAAGCAGGATAGTCTCTAATACTTTAAGTCACACAGATATACCCTTTAGGTAGGAAGGTGTTTGATCAAAAGAGACATTTCAGTCCGTCAGTGATTCATTTGGCAGGTAACTCTAAATGCCTTGTCATGTACCAAGGCTCAGCTAAAGGCTGTTTTACATCTCAAAAGCACCTCTCATTTTCTCATCCTTCTTTTTACACTCTGCCTCTCTCTCAGCCTCCATCCCCCCCAGGTCTCTATCCTGCCTCAATCTTTTTTTTCCCTGTTATTTCTTTCACCCCACATCATTACCACACATGACGAGACTCAGTGGGAGAACAAGTCATGAGGCCACTTTGGCACATGCACACACATTTTCACACACACAGAGCTGCTAATGAATGAACTGTGTTCTGATCGCTGCATCTTTACATCTTTAACAGACTTAGAACTTAGAATCAAGCAAAAAGCAGAGATGTGAACACATGTTAAAAAAATTAAATGTAGGAATTGGTATTATCTGGTAACAGTGAAGTAATACGTTGATCAAAAAAAGGAAATAGTAATAACGAAGTAATAACTTATTACCCTGTTGCATAATGTCACTCAGACTGCGATTAACCTCAGATATAGTCATTGTTAATATGCATTTACTTGGTTAATAGTTGAATAATTACACAGTACTCACTTAATTATACTTTTATTATCGTATTATTACTGTACTATTACCATATTATTGAACTGTAATGTAACTATGAAATTAGAACCACCTTATAGAAGGATTTAAAAGCATAAATTCACTCAGATTCACATGCATTTGATCAAAACTGTCATCATCTAAAAAAGAACTATTATTAAATGGAGTAGCAGGTAACATTGAAGTAATCCAGGATTTGCTGCAGTTTGCAGGGAAACCGAGAATAAAAAAAAACCTGTAACCGCACCCAGTGATGTCACAATGCTCAGGTGACACACCACAGAATATACTAATGCTTATAATATTTACCACCAGTGATGCCTAAATTTAAATAGTACATATTTTATCACATCTTAGGCTCAGTATTTTTGTAGGTTTTATAGTTTACACATTTGCTTTAAATTTAATGCTTTTGTTTGGAGATAATTTACCTGTTCAGGAGATCAGGGACGGAACCACAGGTAAAAACACTTCCCCTTCCTGTTCCACTTCCTCTTGTACAAGTGCATCTCAAAAATGAGAATGTGTGAAGTTTTTCCCACAATTTATTTCGAAGAGGTAAACTTTCATACATTCTATACCCACATTATACGTAAAGGTAAATATTTCAAGCTATTTTTGTTTTAATTTTGATGCTTCTAGCTTATAGCTCAGGGAAATCAAGAATCCAGTATCTTAAATCATTACAACATTTCATTTAGATTTTTAATAAATTACTGTTCAAACATTCATTCATTCATCATCTTCCGCTTATCCAGTTCAGGGTCGCGGGGGGTGCTGAAGCCCATCCCGGCTGTCATCGGGCGTAGGGCAGGGTACACCCTGGACAGGTCGCCAGTCTATAAATACTGTGTATCTCTCGATTCAGTTCCCTACAATTATGGGGAAGACTGCTGACTTGACAGGTGTACAGATGATGATCATCAACGCCGTCTACAAGGACAGTAAACTACAGAAGGTCAATACTGAAAAGGCTTGCTTTCTGCAGCGTTTTCTTTTGAAGCATATTAATGGAAAGTAGACTGGAAAGGAAAAGTGCAACAACAGGGACTGCCCCAGACTTGAGAATTGTCAAGAAATTTGTATTCAAGGTATAGACTGAGGCTGGTGTCAGTGCATCAAGATTCAACGTGCACAGATGGGCTACAATTGTCACATTCTTAATATCAAGTCACTCCTAAAACAGAGATGACAGTTTTAGGAATGTTTACTGCCAGGGTGATGTTCAGGAAGCAACAGGTGACTTCAGGGAGAGCCAAGGTCAAGATAACAAACAAAACAGCCCTAAAATAAAACAAAACCACCAATAACTAACTAACTAGGAAAAAGATAAGTACAAACCTACAACTCAACTCCCTAACAACACAAGGAAACACAGGAGAAGATGGCAGCTCTCCCCTACCAGCTTCCTCCGGCAACTTAACACAAAATAATGCAACAAAAACAACTCAGCTCAAAAATGGGCAAACTTATCCAATCCAAAGAAAACAGTGAGCTCACAAACCCACATGGTGCTCTTACTCTGTAGAACCAAAAATGGCCAAAAGGCCCTGGACTGCAGCTTCCATCTGCTTAAGTAGCCCCTGGAAGGTGCTCACTGGCTGAAGGAGTACAATGCCCAGCCACTACAAAAGAGGGGCAGGAACACCAGGGACCAGTAAGATGCTGAGCCCGGAGTAAAACACTGGGGACCTAGAAGCAGCACAGCAGACTCATTTCATGACACTTCCTGGGGAATGTAACAACTAAATTCTTATTTCTTCTTCTTCTGGCTGCTCCCGTTAGGGGTCGCCACAGTGGATCATCTGCCTCCATCTCACCCGATCTCTTGCATCCACTTCTGTCACTCCAACCCTCTTCATATCATCCTTCACTACATCCATGAACATACTCTGTAGTCTTCCTCTTTCCTCTTGCGTGGCAGCTCCATCTTTAACATCCTTTGTCCAATGTATCCACTGTCCCTCCTCTGCACATGTTCAAACCATCTCAGCCTTGCTTCTCTGACTTTGTCTTCAAATTTCTCAACCTGAGCTGTCCCTCTGATGTAGTCATGTCTAATCCTGTCCATCCTGGTCACTCCCAGGGAAAATCTTAACTCTGCCACCTGCAGGTCCACATCCTGTCAGTGTCGCCGTCTTCAACCCATACATCATAGCAGGTCTCACTACCGTCTTGTAAACCTTCCCTTTCACACTTGCTACTATCCTTCTGTTACAAAGCACAACTGACACGCTTCTCCACCCACTCCACCCTGCCTGTCCTCTCCTCTTCACCTCTTTTGTGCACTTTTCATTGCTTTGGATGGTTAACCCCAGAACTCAACCACTTCCACTACCTCTACAGTACTTCTTGCATCTTCATCATTTCACCTGCCTCCCTCTCATTCTCACAAGGGAATTCTGTCTTGCTTCTACTGACTTTCATTCCTCATCTCTCCAGTGCATACCACCTCCCCAATCCACAGAGAATCACAGAGCCCTCCTCTATTTGTTATCCTCTCTCTTAAGTAGCAGGAGGATATGCTAGACATGGGAGGCGCCGCTGATCCTGAATAAGGCCAACGCCAAACTGCAGCCTCAGAACTAGCTCATTTTCTTCCCATATATCTGTCCCCTTTATTGGCAATAAACTGTGAATAGCAGACATGATGATACATTAGATGACTGGGCTTTTTAGTGAGAAAACACAGATAATAACCTGAACCCACAAATATTTACAGTCACATCAGTGTTTTACCTCCACTGAGTTCTGGGCTTCACTCATCTTGGCAACTGTGGTCTGAAACTCTCCGATAAAGTCGTGGCCTCCATCATTATCATAGTCATAACACAAGACCTGCAATTGTGCAGAATACACCACATGATCTTTTATCCTTTGTTTGATGCAGACAGCTTCTATAGTATCTGTGACCTATTTTCACTTCTATATGGACTTTTCACTTATGGTTTTAGGGTTTTTCTTTTTCCATATTGAACATTATGGTCACAACAAAGAACATGTTAAAATGATTTTTCTGCCTGTTAGAGCCAATCCAATTTGATACTAAACCAGTTTCCAACAGATTAAACTCTTACTACTAACCTTGATATTTCTGTCCACATCTCCATTGCACAGAGAAATGAGAGGCACAGTAAAAGGTTTCCACACTGGATCTAAAGTGTTCTTTATGACCTGAAGTCACAGACACAAAAATAGGCAGATTACCAAGCAGCAGATGTATGACGCAACTGCAGCAACATAGAATTACCTGAACTTGCATCTGTAATTAAAGTTACCATGTGTCACTTAGTGCCAGACCAGGTTTAGCTGACAATGACAGCTCAGGGGTGACAATAATAACAGTCAGATGAAGGTGATTTTAACCCCCACCAATGACTCACCTCTGTCCTGTGCACCAGCATCCATTTACCATCTTCTCCCTGCTTGTGAAACTCCAGGTATGGGTCTGACTTCCCAAAAAAGTCCTGCACAGAACACATATGATTTGCTGGAATCATCTTTTTGTCGTATGAAATATGTTTTACTCCAATTTCTCATCCCTTAAAACTGGAGCACATGTCACAATTTGACCACTGCAATGCTGCTAGTAAATAAAATTGCTAAGGCATATTTTATTGAACACTTAAAAGATCAACTCCTGAAACTAATGTTCTTTGTGTGCATCGTAGAGGTTTAACCAGAGTGCACAGCAGGTACACAGCATGAGCTCTAATTCCACTTACAGCTATGATGTTTCTGACCTACTGTCATTCTTCCCAGCAGCTACTTCATTCAGTTCAAATTTAGTTCAGTTCAAACAACTTCTTTTTATGTAAGGAGCTTCTTTTGCAGAGAGAGCAGCAGTGCACAGAGAAGCATATAATAGCAGCTTAACGTCCACTTTAGCAACAGTATATAACATATAAAACTGTTATAATCTCATTTATCTCTTACCAAAAATTTTTTCCCACAGAAAATAATAGTGTATGTGCTTGTATTTAAAAGGTGGATTGGTAGACAGTATATTGTGTCCTAGGCCAAAAACCCTGGTATGTCACCCAAGTGTCGTACCTATGACTTTGAGCCCATTGTGTGTACTTATGATGGCGGTCTAATAATACATTGCTGCTGATTGGGCATAACTATTATCCAGAAAGTTAGTGATGTAGTAGCTCATCTGGATCACCATTTATCATAATTCACAAGTTATTGTAATGTGTGAAGCACAGAAAGAAAGTGATAAATGTTCTTGTCATTGGTTGGCTGTATTGCACAGACTAAAATCAATCCAAACCATCATATCCAGGACAAATCTATCTTAGTCATTACCAATTGAGAGTGTTTGAGTTCAAAAGTATTATGACTACATGGCTTTAAAAAGCATGAAATTATGTGAACACATTAGCCTGTCACAGCATTGACCATATTGCTGATGCTATCATAATGGTGGCAGGAAGGTCCCAACCATTCCCTCCTAATGTGGGACTCAACCACTTGACCACTCCCCCATGATCATGATCGTCACCATTTAACAGGATACAAATGATATGCAACATGTGGGTCAAAGCAATATTTCAAGCAATCACAGTGCTATTAGCAGTAGGTCTACCATCTAAAAGAAGAGAACTATCAAAAATCAGCCAGAATATTGCAAACAGACCTTTAAGTTTTCCAACTGTAAAAATGGGAAGTTATGCTGATCGTGTTAATGAAACAGGTTATTGCTCTATTATTGTCCACCAGAACCCAATGCTATGCCTACACTACTGCTCCACTGTAGTTCTTGACCGGTCCCAACCTATTAACACATATTAAACCAATATTATGCCATGAATAAACCTAATCATGACATCTATGCATAGATGGCAGGGCTACAAACAAGCACTCATTTTATGAACATTACAATCAAGGCTAATATTCTGTAGTAGTGATTCCTGTAAAAATAGAAAAGTAAAACTTCAAAATATGACCTTAACAGTGACCTTGAGCACAATTTAGGTGAAGACTCATTAGGTGATCATTGTGTGCAGGTTTCACTCAAATCTGATCAATCAGTCCTTCGGCCGGATGAGCTAAAATCTGCCCCAAAACAAGTTGCTGCCATATGAGTGCGCAGTATCCCTCAGCTTCTCAATCAGATACAATTCGTGCTCGTAAATTAGGTGTGATGATGGTGATGGTCAAAATGCTTAAGTTGAGGCTTTAAATAGGACTTCACAAATCATGTAAAGAATGGGAAAAATGGGAGATTACGCTGATCGTGTTGACAAATCAGGTTATTGCTCGATTATCTGCTGCCAGAACCCGATGCTACACCGACGCCTACACCTATGCCATGGCCCTACTTTTGACCAAGCCTAAACTAGCTTAAGACATTATTATATCATAAATAAACATAAATAAATGTTGGCATGCATAGATATTAATAGTTATTTATAGATTGATTTTGTGAAAATGGAAATGTACCTGTAAAACAAAACATGTGTCCCTAAGCACAATTAGATGACTAGTGTGTGTAAATTTGAATACATTCTGAAAAATACTAAATGAAGAGTACTGATTCTTGTGATTTGTGGACAGACGGAAAACGTCTCTCAATGCCATTAGCTCATCAGTCCTTGGGCCAAATGAGCTAAAAATTCATGAAACAAGTGAAAACATCTCAAAACCCTTTTCACATTGTTTTTGTCCAACTTGGTAAGACTAGCAAAACATGCCACTTTCAGTTCAATCTTGCCCCTGGACTACAGCATTTGTGCTTCTCCTGTCAATGCTGATCCTGGTGGTTCCTGGTCCAGCAGCCCAATGATTTTCTGCTCATTCAAACAAGCTTTGGGAGGGGGGATTTTGTAAACAAAAAACAAACAAAGCTGTCAGACTGAAAGAAAAGATTAACAGACATGCTTATAAAAAAGCTTAAAGTACTGATTGATGGGCATTAAGCTTGCAGTTTTTTTCAGGAAATATACAAAACTGAAAACAAGCAGTTAAAGTGTTTATCCAACAGTTTTTATTTCCAGCTATCAGTGCACCTGATAGCCCGCTGGTTGGCAGACAAAGGTGAAGAAAGTGAAAACATTTACTGTAAATCTTGTCTGTGTGGGCTGTATTTTTGTGTCCTAAAGTGGTATGCATTGCTCAAATATCTCTGAGTGTGTGTGTGTGTTTGGACTCAGGATTTGCATCCTGAGTTATCTGTGTGCGTGTGTATGCGGGGGTCTAACCGCCTACCTTCTTATCCAGTTTATGCCCACTCAGGGTCAAAGTGATGATTCTGTTGTCAGACAGCTCCTGTGCTGTTATCTAAAATAACAGTACAGCACAAGATTAGCAAAATCAGAATCCCTTACAACTATCAACAGCAACAGTCATCAGATGCAGTAACAACAGCAATCTTAGTAATCTTTTGTGCCATCATGTTCAGCAACTGTAACCATGCCATGATAGCAAAGAACAGAGGCTGCATTCCTAACATAACCATCAGCAACTTAAGATGATATATATGCTGTGTATGTGTGTCAGCAGGACAGAAAGAAAGACAGTTCAGGATATTTTGCTGTAAAAGACAGCACTCATTCTTACCGTAATTGATCCTTTGCCAGCTGGCTTCCCATTGGCTAAGATCAGCGGTCTGTGAAGTTTCTTATTGGACACAATCTAGTGGAATATTAGAGAGAAACAAACAGGACCACAATCTTTTACTGTTGGAATCAATCAGACAAAGATCTACTTTTGCTTGCCTAATTACTTGAACCATGCTAATTCCTTCTCTAAATCATACACAGTTTATTTAATACAGACTACACTTTAAAAAACAAGAAGAAGAAATCATTTAGTACCACTCCCAGTGTACAAATGAATTCTCCCAAGAAGTCGTGTTCGTAGAGCTGTGTGGCACACTTGTCTTCATCAAACATGGCAAAGCGAAGCTTCTGGATTTCTTCAAAGTGGTAGTCCACCTGAAACTTCACTCCAAACACCGGGTTCAAGTTGTTCACTGCTGTTTCAGTGCGTCCCAGCTGAAATTTCAGATATAAACAAGCAAAAAAGTCATGAATAAACACTTCAGAACTGTGGTTTTAGATATTTGGACATAGATTAATTTTCTTTTCAGTTTGGCAAAAAAGAGTCTACAACCATGTTTAAAGATAAGGAAAAAAATTACTGATTTTTCTACAGTACAAAACTGTAAGATTATTTAATCATAAAGTATAATATGGATAAATAATATAATATGCAGTGTGAAACCATCTATAAAGGTTTGTAAATGATCCACCTATCTATCCATTTCATGCCACTTGTCGAGGTCCAAGTTGTGGGGGCAGCAGTCTAAACAGAGATCCCTCCTCTCCCTGGTCACCTCCTCCAGCTCTTCCAGGGGGAAAGAGAGGTGTTCCCAAGCCAGCCAAGAGATGTAATCTATACAGCATGTCCTGGGTCTACACCAGGACCTACTCCCAGTTGGACATTCCTGAAACACCTCAACTAGGAGGCATCCAATTCAATTTAATTTCATTTATATAGCACCAATTCAAAACAAAGGTCACCTTAAGGCACTTCCTACTGTAATCAATCAATCAATCAATCAACCTTTATTTATATAGCCCTTTACAACACCCAAGGTGACCAAAGTGCTTTCCAATAAAATCAAACAGTGAAAAAGAA
>VUQH01037976.1:0-10668 GCA_015106775.1 Etroplus canarensis | reverse complement strand
CTGTGGGAATTTTTGAGCATTTGTGAGGTCAGACACTGATGTTGGATGAGAGGGCCTGGCAATCTCTGTTCTAGTTCATCCCAAAGGTGCTAGATGGGGGGTTGAGGTCAGGGCTCTGTGTGGGCCAGTCAAGTTCTTCCACACCAAACTCATCCAACCATGTCTTTGTGGAGCTAACTTTAACTGGGACACAGTGATGCTGGAACAAAAAAGGCCTTTTCCTACAAACTTGGAAGCATAAATCTGTCCAAAATGTCTTTGTAAATTGAAGGATTAAGATTTTCTTTCAATGGAACTAAGGGGCCCAGGCCAAGCCCAGAAAAACAACCTCACAGCATTATCCCTTCTAGAGGGTAACGTTGTCGGGGCATTCCCCCAACCTCAACTAGACCAGACTACCAGACAGAGAAGCATGATTGGTCACTCCACAGAACACATTTCCACTGCTGCAGGGTCCAGTGGTGCCATACTTTACGCTACTCCATCTGACGCCTGGCATTATGCTTGGTGATCAAAGGCTTGCATGCAGCTCCCTGCCATGGAAACCCATCCCATGAAGCTCCTGGTGCACAGTTTTTGTACTGATGTTAACACCAGAGGAGGGTTGGAACTCTGCAGTTACTGAGTCAGCAGAGGGTTGACAACACTTTTCAGCACTCAGTGACCCCGGTCTTCAACTTCACGTGGTCTGACACTTGGTGGCTGAGTTGCCGTGGTTCCTAAATGCTTCCACTTTGCAATAATCCCACTTCCAGCTGATGGTGGAATATCTAGGAGGGAAGAAATGTCACCAGCTGACTTGTTGCAGTGGTGGCATCCTGTTACAGTACCACGCTGGAATTCAGGGAGCTCTTTAGAACCACCCATTTGTACACTTTTGTTCATGTACATACAGAGAGGTGACAGTGCTAACCACTGAGCCTCCTCCCATCATTTTAGCTGAACTAGTTCGGTTGTTGGTTGGTTTTCAAAAGGCAGACATGAGTCTTGCAGCTGTACTAGCACTGAGTGATGGTATAAGAATATTTTTTGGTTTAGTTTGTTCCAGTTCATCCAACTGTTCCGGGGTTGGACCACACAGACCAACATCCAGAACACCAAACTAGCCCACAGCTGGCTTCACGCATGGGTCACGAACTTGCTGAAAAGGAAACTCACTGGTGAGAATATTATAGTTAACTAAAACTAAATGTGAAAATAATTTGTGAACTGAAGTAAAAACAAGAGTTAAAATCATAAACTAACATTGTGTGCTCACGAAACTAACTAAACTAAAACCATACAGGAAATGTCTTTAGTTCTTGTCTTTGTCAGTTGGGTTAAATTTGGTCAGTCTGTCTGTCTGATGAGGTTTTGGTGAATCTGTTTATTGAGACTCAGGATGTCTGCATGACTGATTCATCTGCCTTCACAAAGTGTGTTTGTAATTTCTGATCTAAACATCTTAAATCTTCCCCTCACAAATACAACAATAAAAACTAAAACCCACTCTGGAAACTAACTGAACTGAAAATAAAAACCTCAAAACAAAATAAAAACTAATTGGTAAATATGAAACTACAATAACCCTGCTCTTAATGTTAGATGAAAACTCCATATAAAGTGGTAGACCCAACCGGTCCAGGCAGATGGCTGACCCTCCCTGAGCCTGGTACTGTTAGAGGTCTCTTCCTGTTAAAAGGGAGTTCTTTGTTCCCACAGTCACCAAGTGGTGCTCATAGGGGATCATCTGATTACTGGGATTTTCTCTCTAATACAATGTGAAACACCTGGCGACTTTTGTTGTGAATGTTTGTTGTGAAATATAAATAAAACTGGATTGAACTGAATGTCGGCCTCTCTTGGGTGCTTTGCTAAAGTAGAAGTGATTCTTCCTTTGGTCTGAATAGCACAGTAGTCACAGTTATCACTTCTTGGTCATCTGCTCCTAACACAAAGTACTTTCGTACTGACTCCCGACTGCCTTTCTTGTTAACAAGCCAAGCGGAGCTATCCCGGCAACTGCACCAGTTGCCATCTTCCACCTGTAGTTTTTGCTGTGCCATTTGTAGTTTTTTCTACTTTTGTGGACATCCTTCTTCTTCTTCTTCAGCGTGTAGAAGTAGACTAGAACACTTGTAGCTGTATGTTGCCCAGGTTAGAAGAATTGCAACTTCAGGACATGGGCTACACTGTTTTGGTGCTACTGATACAAAAAATCAACACTCATTGCCATTTTAGAATTTTGGTACTGAAAGGTATCGTAAGTATTGTAGCCATTAAAGCTCAATTTTTTTCGGGAACATTCTGTCTCCTGCATCCGGGTCATCACCTCTACAACCAAAATTTCATGCAGCCTTAGTAGAGCAATATGATTTGAAACAGAAAACCTAAGCCTTGGTTCTGAATTTGCTCTCAGCCATAAAACTGCCCTGAACACATCTGTTATTATTATTATTATTATTATTATTATTATTATTATTATTATTATTATAGTGCCGACTGACCAAAGGGCCTCGATTGCACATACCCACACTACAGATTAACAAAATCAACCACGACAGAAATCCTACAACAGTCCTGCTTTAAGAACAGCCCACCTAGGCCTAAAGGTAAAAAACACATCTAGCTGTTTTTCCAAAACCATTAAAATAATTTTTTAAAAAGTGAATAACAAATTCACAGACTGAATAATATATTATAACACTGACACGTAGAACCTATTGTTAGCAGTAAAGCCTACATTTCAAAACCTGTTATTATTTTGCGTATATATGAATGACCTGAGGTGTAATTTTCTTTATTTTAATGACTTGAAAGATTTGACATCCTTAAACTTTAATACCCACAGCTCCTTGTAAAACCAGAAAATTTCAGGGTTTTTCCCTTTAACAGCTACAATATGCAAAACAACACATTCAGATGACCTTACTATGAATGAGTGTAATGAAGCAAATGACACTGAGTTTGGCATAAAGAACTAGTCAAAAAGGTTTAAAAGAGAAGCGTGGATTCCTGAGAAGCTTGAGTAAATGCTCTTAGGCAAATAGAGAAGGCCATAACCATTTGGGTAAGTAAAGAGCAATTACACATGAGGATGATTTAGGAGGATGCTGTCACTGTGGTTAGGAGGCAGGACCTCTGCGGATGAAATGAAAATGGCCCGTATAATGGCACAAGCGACGCCGCAGCCACTTTAGATGGACTGACTATTATGGCACGTCAACACCGGCATGAAAAAGAGCAAAACTATGAGGACAGCAATTAGAGAGCATGAAAGAAAATGGATTGCGGTGGCATCAATGCTGAAGAGAACCCTACAGCAAAGGACTTCTGAGCAGGCGTTAATGCGGCGATTTATAGAATTTGTCATCACAGACATGTATGTTATACATTACCTGATTGCAGTAATAGCCATAATGAGGTCACCAACTGCACAGTGTCATCTCAGCACTTTGGGGTTCCGACACCGCGGTACTGAAAGAGGTTACCTGACCGGCATTTGAAATCATTAGAGGACAGCATCCGTCACCAAACGCTGCGAATGTCAGTCTGACTTTGAGCGTGTCTCCGTCTTGTGATAACCGAGTCGCTCAGTTTAGAGGAAAAACCGTCGGTGATCAGTTAGGAATGGTCATCATTCAAAATCTGCAGCTGAGATATGAACGCTCATCTGCAAAATCATCGTCATCATTATCCACACGACCATCATCATCGTCATCGTCATAATCATTATGTAAATACGCTCTCAACGTTTTGCAATTTGGATCCCGGACAGCACAGCAGGCCCTGTCTTACATTTGCATGTGCATATTTCAGTGTTTTCCTGAGAAAGCGCCGCAGCAATTAACACAGGATTAATTGGCATCTTTATCTCATTAGGGCCAATCTGATCAGAGTATGATGAGGCTTCGGCGCACTCCCATTTGTTTAAGCGGATTGTGGTAATTGCTGTCATTATTATGGACTCTTTAGCGTCATCCGTGGCCCTCCTCTCCCTGCCTGGACCCCATAAAGCCCAGCCATGTGTCACGGCTCAGTTTAGTTAACCCCTGGAACGAGCCCAGTGGTGCCGGCGTGTGGTTAACGGCCGAGCGGTGATTAGCTCTCACACATCAGCCCATTAACATGTCACCCCTCCCCTTCCAAACTGCCTTTGTGTTCAATCCTAACTGTAGTCCCATCTCCTCAAATAAAAACTTTACAAGGCCCACGTGGTGGTGGTGGTGGTGGTAGGGGGGAGTTAAGCAATGTTAACTTCAGGGTGGTGTATTTTACAAAACCCCCGGGTCTCGTTCGTCAATCCTGCAGCAAGTCTGCCATGTACATGCCATAAAAACAACAACTATCCCATTACAGACAATGAGAGGGAATTATTGTCATTTCACGCGCTGATATTAAGGTTTTGAATGCACCAGATATTTGAAAGGAGGTTTTCCCTACTCCCTGAATGTATGTTTTACAGCAATGTCACAATAATAAATACACTGTGGATCCAAAGCATACAGAATCAAAAGACAGTATTTCTGAGAGTGGGAGCTATTACTTCAACGTGAACTCAGATCTACTGCCCACCAGAGAGAAGTAAGACATGGAAATTGAGATATAGCGTACAATAGAAAAAGAGAGCCATTGATCCCGCTGAGTGCAAACTTTACACTTGCTGCTAAGTTCTCTAAAGGGGGCAATCAAATTTTATGCGCTCGTAACTATTTCACCCCCTCTAAATGTTAACAACTGTGCACTCACACTATATGGCCCGTCCCCTTTGTTGATCCATCACAGTGATGAGACCCATCTTCATGGATTTGCAATATAATAGCAGTCTTTGCCTATACAATATAATGATCAAGTGACAACCAGTGTCTTAAAGTAAATTCACAGGGCCAACGTACTGTCTGCACAAGTCACTCAGCTCCTTTGGGTGCTCTTAAAAAACATGTGTGAGAGGATTTTTCTGTCAAAATCTTTGAACGGGGGCAGCACAGAGACACCCAAGAGCCTTTGATATATTGTCTACTATGTTCTACAGTAACTTTACACCCTGGGAAGGCTGGTAATTTGTTCAAAAAGAAGTAATAGGAAGCATGACTATTGCTGTACAACCTGACTTTTGATGCGACCGTAAAATATCGTAAAATATCCAAAAGAACATCACCCCAGCCGTGAAAATTATTTGAAATCAATCGATAATTCCATGAAATCAAGCCATGCCTTTCTTTAGAACAACCCCCAAAAACCAACAAGTGTGCCAAATAAAAACAGTCTGCATGCCCATGTGAGCATGTGAATTCAAAATTTTGGTGAGTTAATTAGTTCCGACATCCTTTCAAGACCCCCTTACGTTTTGGTTTGTGGACACTTTTGACACAAGAAAATTAAACCAGGCTTTGAGGCATAGAAAAAACAAATAGCGCTTGAGTGTGTCGCGAACGAGAAGCAGTCAAAATTAGACAACCATGAGCTCCATCAGAGCCCTGACAGTCTGTCTTTATGTGACAGCAGCCGCCACCAGTTGTACCCACTCACCTATGCCTCTAAGCACAAACAAAGCTTTGATTTTCTCAAATTCCCCAAAAAGCACCCCAACCACCACCACCATCACCACCACCATGTGTAGAACGATGACAACGGCAACTCCACTCCACCCTGCCACCCCTCATCTCTCTTAACACAATCTGAGAAGGCACATAGCCATCTGTACCTCCAGGGAAGCTGCTTCGTCTTCAAAGAGCAACATGATCAGCATTATGGCATCTGAAAGGCTCCCTCTTTGACTGGGGAGAGTAAATCAGTCACAGAGTTGAAGACTGACACACTCAGAAAAAGGCACATTGACACCCACAGCAAGGCTGGAAGCCCATAAGAACTTTAAAAGCATCCTGTCCCGTTACTGTCACCTATTGGATCTATTTTATTGTTTCATTCTTCAGTGGATATTACTGCATCTTTAAAAGGACTTACAGCGAGCTGGTTTTTTTTTTGGTTAAGATCTAAGACGACAAGAAATTCTTTCGATGCAAAGCTTACATGGAGTGCTGGAGTCAGGGGTTACATATTTAAGGGGGTTTAGCACTTTTTTAGCTGGCCATTGCCCCGATGGAAGAACAACCAATTTGGACCAATCTCTGTCAGTTTTACCTTCTTTGTAAGGCCAGGGATGCTGAGGAAGAGCCGTTAAACTTCTTATTAATGGTATCCTACAGAAACTGCCTCCAGTTCAGCTGGCAAGATAGCCCTCAATGACCAGAAGTGAATGGAATCAAGTGGGAAAAATAATTATTTATGCTTGATTCCAGACAAAATAAGCAACCTGAGTATTAATAACATTTCCTGAAATAAAACTGCACTCATGTTTTTTCTTACAGTCCCTTCAGGTAAAGTTAGCCGTGTGAAAAAAAAAAAAAAAGTTTTCACAGGTTCCACCTTTAGCAGCAATAACTTGAAGTAATGGTGTTCTGTACCACTTTATCAGTCTCTCACATCATTCTTCTTTCCTTATGATGTTACTTGAGTTCATTGAGGTTTGCCATCATTTATTTATGCTCAGCTCTCTTAAGGTCCTGCCACAGCATTTCAATCAGGTTGAGGTCTAGACTTTGACTGTGCCATTGCAACAACTTGATTCTTTTCCTTTCCAACCATTCTGCTGTAGATTTGCTGCTATGCTTGGTACCCTTATCCCTTTGCATGACCCAATTTGGCCAAGACTCTAGAATACTTTGGTATATAGAGGAGTCTGCCTTTACTAACATTAGTAAAAGAATGGGTTGTTCTAAAGAGCTCAATGAATTCCAGAGTGTAATAGGAAGCCATCTGTGCAAGAAGTCAGTTAGTGAAACTCAGCCAAGAAGCGGTAGACCTCAGAAAGTTACAGAATGGGTCACGAGTGCTGAGATGCACAGCGCTCCAAGTTGCTAATGCTCTTCTGATCTAATAACTGCAGAGTTTCCAAACCTCCTCTGGCATCAGCATCAGCACAAAAACGGTCCACCAGAAGCTTCATGGCACGGGTTTCCATGGTCAAGCAGCTGCATGCAAGCCTTACATCACCAACCACCATACTATGTATCAGATGGAGAGTTGTAAATCACTCTGCCACTAGACTCTGGAGCAGTGGAAATGTGCTCTGCGGCATGACGAATCACACTTCTATATCTGGCAGTCTGATGAAAAAATCTGGGTTTGGGTAATGCTAGGAGAATGTTACCCACCTGATTGCACAGTGCCAACTATAAAGTTTGGGTTTTTCTGGGGTTGGCCTCTTAGTTCCAGTGAAGGGAATTCTTAACGCTTCAGCTTACAAACACATGTTGGACAGTTCTATGCTTTCGGATTTGTAGGAACAGTTTGGGGAAGGCCCTTTTCTGTTGCAGCGTGACTGTGCCCCAGTGCACAAAGCAAGCTCCATAAAGGCATGACTGGCCAACACAGAGCCCTGACCTCAACCCCGACGAACATCTAGACTAATTAGAACTGCCATTGTGAGCCAGGCCCTTTCATCCGACATAAGTGAAGTGTTTGCAGGTGTAATGTGTGGGTGGTCCAATATTTTGCCATGTAGTGCATATAAGCCCAGTTGCTGTTGATCTTTATTTTATCGACACTAGTGGGACTACATTAAATTTGAAGGATGACTGGTAAGGTGTCCTTTTGCTGTATGATATATTTGGTAAACGGTGCATAGTTTAAAAAAAAATACACCTCTGCTAATGAAAAAAAAAATGCTTTTAAGCACTGAGGCTCGACTTTTATTAGATACACCAGACAGCAGCATTGCAGTCCATAATGCAGCCAATATTGCAGTCAATAAACTTTGTGGGAAGCTTCAGGGATCATGCTCTCAATTACAACCGAACCACTGTGAAGCACCGACAGCAAATGTCTCTGATGCAGCAGAAATATTCATGTCAGTAGTGCCCTACAGAATAAAACAGGCCCTGCTGCCTTTGAGGAGAGACAGATGAATAATCAGAAAAGGGGGATGGGGGATCCAATGCGAGAGAGGCTTCGGTGGAAAAAAGAAAAAAGTGAAAAAGCGAAGCAGCCTTTGCTCTGCTTGGCCTTTGAAGTCCTTCCTCTAGCAGACATCGGTATACAGACACACACAAAGGCACACAGGCTCTCTCTCTCTCCTCCTCCTCTGTTTTCTCTCAGCTTCTCTCTCTTCTTCGTCTTTCATCTCCTCCACATCCCTTCATCTTTATCCTTCGTTTGCTCCAGGGATCCCCCGTGTCCCCCACTACTAACCACTCGTTTGCTGTCCGGGCTTTGATTTGCTCACAGAGAAGATCAGCAGCATACTTTGGGTCCATTTCTCCAGCTACCACAGCTTTAATAACGGCAACAAAGACAAGGCTTTTCAACTGCACCGACTCACATCTATTTGTTATTCATAGCCACTATCATTTCCCCAAAGCACCGAAACATATGCATGTGGAGCTGACTTCATGATTTCTCTAAAACATGAAAAGAGAGCATACACTGTGTGGGTTTCTCAAAAGTATTGAATACCACTCTGAACTCAAGTTCTGCAAAGAAAAAGTTCACTGTGAACTGTGTGTGCTGAACTCCAACAGAGAGCTCAAGCCAGAATAAAGTAAATAATATGGTTTATACCACAGATCAAAACAGATCCTACAAAATGTGGTTTTAAACATTGATAAGCATCAAAAGCTGGGATTTTTAACCACAGGCACAGTTATGCATGCAGTATTCTGTGCTCTCTGGCCGTGCAGACAAATGCAGCCTGGTTCTGTCTCAGCAAAGGTTCTGCGAGCCTCCAGGCCAGCCATCACACCAGGCATGAATCATGGAAATGTCAAGTACGAAGTCTGCCACAGAACACTGAGAAGAGCTTCTGCACTGGGAGGCAGCAACCACGGCACAATAAAGCACAATACCAGGCATTAGAAATGGTATGTTAGCAAATAGTTTATAATCACATATAATCAGACTGGTCAGCAGTATTACAGTGCACTCAGTGCCAAAGGGGCATGCCAAATAACCAAAGAAATCAATGCAATTAAATTTTCAGGTTTAGCTAAATATGTTTGAAAGGAACTCAGCCTGCAACCATGATGTACTACCATCTGACAGCGTTTTCTAGCACAGAGACAGCTGACCTTTTTCGGTAAATGGACTGGTGCTTATATAGCGCTTTTGTACTCTAACTGAGCTATTTACTACAAGCCTCATCCACACACACATTCATACAGTGCTTTATTCTATGCCTGTAAGTGTATTTAACTATCATGCACACAGTCACACGCTGATAGATGCTCAGGGAATAATTTGGGGTGCCTAAGGACACTACCGGCTCTACCTCCTGAGCCACAGCCACCCATACTGCTGTATGGGTGGCTATAAGCAGAGATGTCCAGATCTCCCTTATCCCAGCCGCCTCCTACAGCTCTTCAAGAGGGACAGTGAGGTGTTCCCAAGCCATCCCAGAGATATAATCTCTTCAGCGTGTCCTGCGGCAGACCCAGGGGCCTTCTTCCTGTTGGATGTGTCCAAAACACCTCACCAGGAAGGCGTCCAGGAGGCGTTCCTTGGCATCCTTGTCAGATGCTTGGACCACCTCAATCAGCCTTTGATGTGGAGGAGTAGCAGCTCCACTCTGAGCCCCACCTGAATGCCAAACCTCTTATCCTATCTCTAAGGGAGAGCCCAGAGACCCTTCAGAGGAGGCTCATTTCAGCTTCTTGCATCCGTGATCTCATTCTTTTGCCCTCTATCCAGAGTTTGTGACCAAAGATGAGGACAGGAATGTAGATCAACCAGTAAATCAACACATCACGGCAGACAATGCACCAATCCATTGTGAATTTCACACTTCCTCCTTCCTTCACTTGTGAACAAGACTTAAAATCCTTCCCTTTTGGCAGTCTTTTGGCATTCCTTACCCGAAGTGGGCCCTCCACCCTTTTCCGGCTGAGAACAATGGCCTCAGATTCGGAGGTGCTAATTTCAATACTTGGGTGAAATAACATCAAAGCCAGTGTCTGCCTGAAGTCTAGAACCCATGGACATCACCAAATATAATGTTTCCTCTCTTGAGGAGAGTTGCTGTTTGGTTGTGGGTCTCTCTGGCTTCAGTTTTGTCTTCTGTGACTGAAAAACTGAAAAGTGTTGAGATCAGGTGACTAACTTGGCCACTGAAGAATATCCCATTTTTTGCCTTGAGAAACTCTCGGGTTGCTTCTGCAGTTTGCTTTTGGTAATTATCCAGCACCGTCCAACTAGTTTTGCAGCATTTGACCGAATCTAAGCAGATCAGCTTTCAATTCAATTCAACACAAAAATCCCTCAGCAGCTCACTGAGAAGCTGAGCCTGCTGGGCCTGAACACCTCTCTCTGTAACTGGATCCTGGACTTCCTGACTGGGAGACCTCAGTCAGTCCGGATTGGGAACAGCATCTCCAGCACCACCACACTGAACACTGGAGCTCCTCAGGGCTATGTGCTCAGTCCACTGCTGTTCACCTTGCTGACTCACGACTGTGCAGCAATGCACAACTCAAACCACATCATCAAGTTCGCTGATGACACGACCGTGGTGGGTCTCATCAGCAAGAACGATGAGTCAGCTTACAGAGAGGAGGTGCAGCGGCTAACAGCCTGGTGCAGAGCCAACAACCTGTCTCTGAACGTCGGCAAGACTAAAGGGATGGTTGTTGACTTCAG
>VUQH01037975.1:0-39544 GCA_015106775.1 Etroplus canarensis | reverse complement strand
AGATGAACAAGATGAACTGCAATGGCAAAAGTGAGTGTATCTTTCACATACAAATCCTGACCTGTGCTGTTTAAGCAGTACCATTCTGGTGTCAACTCTTTAGGAACTAAAAAGCTTGGTCTTTTTTTAGCTGCATGACAAAGCACTTTTGATATTATTCAAGGGTGTTTTGGGGGGGGGGGATTTTTTCAAACACATCAGAAGCTTGTAATCTTTCTGCTCATTTAAATGCATGACAGTCATCAAAGCTGGAGATACAAGTTTTACTCAGCAGTAACAACACAGTGCCTTAAATGTCACAAATAGAAAGTCTTTTGGAAAATTTAGCAGCGGATCAACAGCCTGACAAGTGCAAACTCAAATTAGTTAGAAGTAAATTTAACTGCTGCATGTTTTGATTCGGCTGATTTGACTTCATGCCAGGCTTGACCACAAAAACATTAAGAGACCGTTCAAGACTGCATACCTCCACTAAGGCTGAATATTCCTTTCACACCATGGACGAAGTAAGTGCCTGGATGCAGAAGGATTTCTGGATCCACATTTATTTCTGATATTTTCTTTAGAACATCGACACAATGGCTCCCAATTTACTTTATTTCACTTAGATACCCAGCAAACATGGTTGAAAAAACCCTGATGTCATCTCCCTGGTCAAAACTGGTCGCAGTAGAACAGCAAAAATGCTGGCGTTGTTTCCACCTAGAGAGTAAGAAATTTAGATCAGATTTTTTGCAATTTATGACTTAAATGCATATTTCTTTCTTTTTTCTTTTTTTAATAACAACTCATCTGGTTAATCAATGGTTGTAAACAGACGTCCACACGTTTTCTCCACATATACTGACTATTCTTACTGTAGCCTGTTTTTTTATTTGGGTTTATTCTAATCAATAAAGAGAAAGAAGAACCCAATTCTTAAACATATTTTTACTTTTGTTTGACATTGAAGCAACATTCACCGACTACCTTCATCCGACGTGGAGGCAGCGTCTGCAACATCAGTTCAGTTTTCATTTTAGAACTATTTTTCAGCCATAACTAGACATTGACAAAAAACTGCCAGGCACCAGTTAATCAATGTCGAAATGTTTGCTGGGTATTTATTTATGTGACTTTCCAGTTTTGCCTTATTTTGAAAAGGTAACGAAGCCTTGTGGATCCTGGATTCAGGTCAGGGTCGAGTCCAAAAGTTAACCAGTTAAATTAATTTTTCATAGTCAATTAGCCGGTCTTGTCAGTCATTTCACCCTGATTTTCAGCTCCAGTTCACAATAGCTTACAAGTCCAGTCTGCCTCAAGGCCTATAATGAAGCACTCATCTGAGACTGCATACCTCTGTCGTGACTGAAAATTCCCTCAACACCATGTATAAATTGAGTCCTGCTTTGATTGTGGTATTTTCAGATCATCACGATGATGTCTCCCAATTTTTCTTATTTCAAAATGTCTAATTTTGCCCTACCTTGTAAAGAATTCTTCCAAACTTCCTGGATCAAGATCAAGAGATGGATCTGGACCCACTCCAAAAGTTAATGACATCTGGTAAAAATTTTTATGCAAATCCATCTGTAGCCTTTTGAGTAATCCTGCTAACAAACAGACCAGCCCCTAACAATGCAAATTAGTGCAAGATGACGATTTTCATCCACATCCTCGGTATCTGATCTGGCCCTAAATTCACTCAAAATCCTCTTTTCTGAAAAGATTTGAGGACATATTGGAGGAGAAATTTACCCCGAAACAGAGTTCACATTACATTTACAACTCAGCCTTACTCCACTAGACTGTTCAGTCTTGATTTATGAACATGCATCTCTCTCTCTCAAAGACACAAATC
This sequence comes from Etroplus canarensis, assembly GCA_015106775.1. NCBI lineage: Eukaryota > Metazoa > Chordata > Actinopteri > Cichliformes > Cichlidae > Etroplus > Etroplus canarensis. The sequence goes on along the minus strand of VUQH01037975.1, from coordinate 37,704 downwards.
ACAGTGCCAAGATAAATCCTGGAGCTCCATCACTGACAGTCAACAGGGAACTGTGTTTGTGGGCACTGTGACAGTAGCCTCAGAGAGTTTGAAGAAACATAAGCATATGTCCTGCTTCATACTTGTCCTGCTTCCACTGCAGTGGAATGAAGCCAATTTGGATGCATATTCTCAAACATCTATGTCAGTTCCCAGTTTACTGTCAGTTTCAGATTTCCTCTTACCAGTGAGAGATTTATTCATGTTCACAAATGTTTGCTGAACCTTCCAGTGAAAGAGGAGTATAGTGTGTAATTCTGCTTTATGGGGGGCTATCGGCTGCACGGACAGTATAACAGCAGGCTGTATGTGCCTTGCAGAGGCATCTAAAAAGAAACGTCCAGCCAGCATGGACCTTCTACTGCTGCCCAGCTGCCGGTCTAACTCTGACCTTCGTTCTCAAGGCAGGCAGCTTCCCCAGATCCCCTCTGGGACTGGAGAGGACAGCGAGCACACTTACTCTGAAGTGGGCCGGCGGTCCTCCACTTCACGTACTGACGATGCCCTCTACGCCATGGTAGGCAGGGCCGGGCAGACAGACACTCCAGCCCCTCCGGCCGTCCCTGCCAACACCCCAGCACCTCCGGACCCAGACGGGGATGTGGAAGGAGGGCTGCCTGAACCCGAGGCCCAGGTCATGTCTCCCCCTCATCCTCCAGAGACAGCTGAGTATGCCTGTGTCAGGAAGCTAAGGAAAGCAGACAAAGCACCTCAAAAGAGGGACAGCGGGACAGATATGGGGGAACCACCGGCGCCTCCTCCGAGACACGCCCCGCCATCACATCCAGCTCCTCCTCCACCACACCCCCACAGCACAAAGTTGCCCCGTAGAAACGTCGAGGCCTTTAACGTCCCATCCTTCCCAAAGGTTTGTGGACTTAAATGTTTTGCATGCTGAAAAATTCACCTTTATGAGCTGATGGGACTAGTTTGACAGGCTAGTTATTTTATTCCAGGGTTAAAGAAAGAAATAACCCTTCACTTAAACTTTCTGCACACCTTTAAATTTGGAGATTCAAATTTCAGTGGATAAATGGATCATTTTGCTCATCAATCTCATACAGTAGATTATTTATAAAACATGGATGCAACTACTGATTCTGAATTGTCATTTTAAACCCCACATCATAACATTCTGGCCATTGCTAAAAGCTTGATATTAGCAAGCTGCATCTGTTGACAATATAGAACCAGGTTTGCACACACCAGTCACTGAAACCGGTCGCTTCTCTATTAATGATGACTTTAAAGGGTCAGTGTGTAACAGTTAGTGTCATTAACTGGTAAGAATGCAGATTGTAACAATTAAATACCTGTTCTCCATCAGGTTTTATACCAGTCTGTAAACATTGCTGTATCAGGACATTTTAACATAGGAGTCTATAGATACTGAATCACTTTTGGAATCAGCCTCAAGTAGCCATTAGAGGAACTGCAGTTTCTTTTTCTTCTTTTTCTTCTGCCACTTTTGTGTTTACGCTACAAATGTTGTTTTCTTGTATCTGCTTTTCTCTGCAAAGTGGGATCAAATACATCCCGTTTGCTTTAATAATCCCTCAGATGTGTCTAGTGCCAAATTGAACTCCGACTATGAGAAAATAAAGGAAATGGACTGAGTTTCAAAAAGCACACACCTTTTTACTATATCTCAGGACAAAAACAAAGCTGTGAAGTTTTAGGAACTCTCTGTAGACTTCCATGATAAAACTGTGGTGAGGTATGAATCAGAGCAAGGCTATAAAACCATTTTTAAAGCTTTGAGTGTTCCCAGGAGCACAGTGGATTCAATAATTTTGAAATGGAGGAAGTTTTTGCCACTAAAATCAGCCAGAACGAATGGGATCAGCTGCCCAAATCCAGGTGTACAAAGCCTGTAGAAACATACCTAAGATGATTCGGGGCTGTAAAGGATGCCAATGGGACTTTAGTACATATTGAACCTGTTGTCTGATAACTTTTACGATTTAATTTAAATACGATTTATTGTTTAAGTTGCAAAAAAAAGCCCCCATGACCCTGAATTGAATTAGTAGAAGTAAATAAATGGATGGATGGATGGATGAATTCACTTCATCGTTACAACATTAACGTTATCCATTCAAAATTAAATCTAAAACACAATCAAATGTGCGGAGAGTTTGTGAGTACTTTGAGAGGTGACACTTGTCTGTGTGCTAATAAAGCTTAACTCTTAGCTTTGGTTAAGTACTGGAAGCAAGGAATGCACACAGTCAAGTTTAACAAAATTAAACTCCCTTGGATTCATTATGAAGAGACTAGTACCTGAACAGCTGTTGTATGCAGCTGAAGCAGAAAATTTGTTTTGAAAACAGAAAAGGGAAATCAGCAACAAAAAGAAATAAAAAAGACATTTAATTCTCCATAAAACTAGTTTTTCTCCTGACTGTTCAGTTTTTGTAGGAATTTACAAATCTACATCAAACAAATTAATTAATGAGCCTTGATAATAAGATTTTGTTACTTTTGGACAGAGCTAAGCTTCAGATTTTGCTTAAAGACATTAAAGCAGCAGAAATCTTATCTAACTCTTGGCATCAAAATAAGCAAGGGTTGTTTCACCGAATGTCAAACCATTCCTTTGAAATCTCTTCACAAAACTCTTCTTTTTGAGTATGTTTTTAACTTCAGCAAAGCTGAGACAGTTTGGACATGTGCAGAGGAGGGATAGGGGATATATTGGACAAAGGATGTTGAAGATGGAGCTGCCAGGCAGGAGGAAAAGAGGAGATTCATGGATGTAGTGAAGGAGGACATGCAGAGGGCCGGTGTGACAGAAGAGAATGCAAGGGATAGGGTGAAATGGAGGCAGATGATCTGCCATGGTGACCCCTGAAGGGAGAAGCCGAAAGAAGAACAAGACCCTCTTTTAATCCTATAGTTTTACATTTCAGGACATAATCAAAAAAGATCATCTGGTACTTTGCAGCTTTTGAAATTATTTGAATACAACCTCAAATGAACGACATATGACATATTACACCGAGTCACTATTTATTTAACTTGAACTAAGCCAAAGTGCCAAAGCAGTGTGTGAAAAAATAAGTGCACCCTCACTGCTTTCATTGGATTTAAGAGGGTAAGATGCTGCTAATCAAACTGATTATCAGCAAGTGTGACCACCAAGTTTTAGCAGTTTGCTGGTCTGGAGAAATCATTCAAGACAGTTGTCAGTCTTCCCAGGAGTGGACATCTCAGCAAATTCACCCCAAGGTCAGACTGTTTAGTGCTCAGATAAATTGCAAAAAATCCAAGAGCCACACCTTAGACTCTACAGGCCTCAGTTATGTTAAATGTTAAAGCTCATGACTCATGACATGAATAAGCATTGGCTTGTTGAGAAGGGTTGTCAGAAGAAAGCTTAGGTTTGCAAAGTTGCTTCTGAAAATACCACAAGACTTCTGGAACAATGTCCTTTGAACAGATAAGAGTAAAGTGGAGATTTTGGCCATAATGCACATTACAAATTGCCATGTTTGGCAAAAACCAATTACACCATCTCAGCACAAACACATCATACCAACTATTAAGCACAATCGTGAAGGGGTGATGATTTGGGCTTGTTTTATAACCACAAGGCCTGGGCATCTTACAGTCACTGAGTCAACCACAGACTCCTCTGTATACCAAAGTATTCTAGAGTCAAATGTGAGGTCATCTGTCCTACAGCTAAAGCTTGGCCAAAATTGGTTCATTCAACAAAACAGTTATCAAAGCACAGCAACAAATCTCCAACAAAATGGCTGAAAAAGAAACGAATCAAGGTGTTGCAATGGCCCAGTCAAAGTCCAGACCTCAATTTGACTGAAATGGTGTGGTGGGAAATTTAGAGAGCTGTGCACAAATACAAGTTCAACAACCTAAATGGACTGAAACAACTTTGTAAAGAAGAGTAAGCCTACATTCCTCCACAAAGATGTGAGACTAATAAAGTCGTGCAGAAAACCATAGCTTCTACAAGCTATTTTTCATGTACTGCTTTTGCATTTTGGATTAATTTTTGTTAAATAAATACTGAAAATTTAAATAATTTTAGAACCTGGTAAGGGCCAATTGATTTTATTAGTTATATCTTTACGCATATAACCATAGACGGGATGAAAGAGGGTTTAGTTCTTTTTCATATGTATCTACAGTATATGTGCAGATAAATTTAGATTTACAAAGGATCGCATCAGTTGCAAAATTAGATTGGATTTTTAGGAATTTTTTATACATTATTGCTTTCATATTTTTTTGATTTTCTATTAGAAAGATTGACGTTGCAGAGGCATTATGAAGGGCATATGTGGAACTCAGAGAATTGAAATCTGTGAGTGAATTGTTCTAAATTTGGTGCAAAAAAGCCAAAACTTTAGTGGTTTATATCAAAATTTGCTGGTGATTCCATAAATGCCTCTTTTAATGTCTTGCTGATCTTTGAAATTCAAGTTAATTTAGATCATGCTTCAAAATAACTGCCCAGATAAGTGCCTGGAGGAGCACTTTGCTGAGATTCACACGAGAAGTAAGGGGAGAATGATGGAAGGACAAATAATATAGAAAAGATCCCTATATTAAAGAAAAATACTCAGAAAACATGAAATATTTATAAATTTTGACAATAAACCAGAACTGATTCCAAAATAAATAAAACACTAAGTAATGATGGTACCTAACATATTTCCTTTGCAATAAGCTACACCAACCCAGCAACACCTTAAGTGGTGTGTTTTATGAGCTAAAGGAAGCGAGGGAGTGATGACTGGAGGGGGAGAGGAAATTAACTGCCAAGCTCAGTTTTTAGTGGTTCTACAGTGATCTGATCCTACACAGTGAAGTAAGAGTGAGTTCATGCCTTGTGCACATCAGTTCTGGAAGAGTTTTTTTTAAAGGGGACCACTTATGCTCATTTCCATCTCAATCTTGGACCCTGCTAGTGGAGAGGTCAATAATCCTTATTTAGCTTATGCTGGGGCTTGGTGCAGCCTCTAAGTTCATCCACTGTTCAAAACAAACAGCTTCAGTTCCTCCTCCTTTAAGCTAACTTTCTTCCGATTGGCTGCCCCTCAAAAACAGATGGTGTTTAACCACATTAGAAATATTTACACTATTTGACAGCATACAGAGCCACGGGTAGAAAAAAATGTCTGAAAGTGAGCATTTGGAGCAGTCTGAAGCCTGTGTTTTTGACTCAAAAGGAATATTTATGCATATTCTGACCCCTTAATTAAAAACTTTGGCCATGTTTAATACGAGCAGCCACTACTATACCAACATACAGTCATATGAAAATGAAACTTTCCATAGGAATGTATGCAGTACTGTGAAAAATTAAGTGCACCCTGATTGCTTTCATAGAAATTAAGAGGGTAAGTAGTATCCAGGTGCTGTTAATCAAATGCTTCTCATCTGCAAGGCCTGAAAAAAAGGCTAGGGCTTAAGGGGTTAATAGATCACCAACCAGTGTGACCACCTCTGTGAAAGCAGAAGTTTTGGCATTTTGCAGGACTGAAGTATTAAGGTGTGTTTTACACAATGCCACAATTTTCCCGGGAGTACAATTAGAAAAAGGCTGAACAAATAGGGCTTGTCTGGTAAAGTTGCTAGGAGAGAGCCCTTTCTCTCTAACAAACATGGTACTATGTCTCAGGTTTGCAAAGTTGAATCTGAACAAACCAAAAGATGTCTGGAACGATGTCTTCTGGACAGACGAGACCAAAGTGGAGATGTTCAGCTATAATGCGCAGCGTCATATTTGGTGAAAACCAAACACAGCATATAAGCACAAACACCTCATACCAACTTTGAAGCACAGTGGTATTAAGGTGATGGGCTTGTTTTGCAGCTACAGCACCTTGCAGTTACTGGGTCAACCATGAATTCCTCTGTTAAACCTGTGTATTCTAGTGTCAAATGTGAGGTCATCTGTATGACAGCTAAAACTTGGCCCACACTAGATCATGCAATAGCACAACGCTGAAAAAGAAAAATTCAAGGTGTTGCAGTGACCCAGTCAAAGTCCAGACCTCAGTCAGATTGAAATGTTGTGGTCTTAGGAGAGCTGTGAATAAACAAATCCCCCTAAACCTCAATAAACTGAAGCAACTTTGTAAAGAAGAATGGACCAAAATTTCCTCTACAATGATGTGAGAGACTGATAAAATCATACAGAAAATGTTTTCTTCATGTTATTGCTGCTAAAGTAATATCTACAAGCTATTGAATCATGGGGTATACTTAGTTTTTCACAGGACTGCATAGGGTTCTTTGTAAACTTTCTTTTTGAAATGACTGTATATATGTGACAAAAAATAAGGAATCACATAATAGGCCCCCATTAATTAAAAATACATAGCGTGTGGCTCATTAGGTATGACAGGCTGCCAATTTCTGTTTTGACATGTGTAAGAAATGTCTCTGTGTTAAATATTTCCTTCTGTTATTCTTTGTCAGCAGCAGTACGATGCATAAATATGCAGTTTGTGGTGCTGTGATGTGGGTCTGCAGAGCATTTCTTTCAGAATTCCTGTTGATGCTGCAGAGGATCTGCACGGGTGTAATTGTGCCCATGTTGCAGTTTCCAGAGCACTTGGCCACATCATGCATGGTACTCTGATATGTTAGCACTTCTCTGGAAATCTCTTTGAAGTCCAGGCGGTAAGCGGTGTTTATTTGTTGAAGAGTTCTTGGTGATAGTGGGGTATTTCTGCTCTCAGCAGTGTCACCTTCTCCATATGTTCACAGCAGCAGGAGTGTAGGCAGACTGTCTGCTATTACTGTGGATGCAAGGCTTTGTGCACCCCTCCAGGTGACAGTGGGAGACCATTTGCTGCCCCGCGTGAGGTCAGCCAGGTCGCTCTATCTGCTGTGACCTGAGTTCAGCGACACGCACAGTTCACAGGCTTACATGTGTAAGCAGTTTGCTCACAGGCCTGTTCACTGCTGATTTTCCTGTGGATGACGCAAGGTGTTGAAATTGAGTCATCCAGAATATAAGCAGGCTCCACCTTCCAGGGAAAATCTATTCACCCCTGTATGAAATCCATCCAGTACCTTTCTAATGCTGCAGTACTTCTTAATTAGGAGTTAATTTGCCCTGCATACGCCCTGTTGCGTGTGTTTAGTAAAATCTGATTTTCACATTTGTGAATGCTCATTTTTTTCAGTGCAGCATCACGCATGAAACATGTGATCAGCTCTGCCCCAAATGTGACTTATTGTTCTGTTGACAGGAAGTGATGTTTATGGGCAATGGAGAGCAGTACATCTGGAAACCTCCAGAGGATGATGACATGATCATGCTCCAAAATAAAGCCCTGGGCCCGCTGGGTGCTCACACAGTGGAGAATATACAGCCGTCTGCTGCTGCGGTAAGCTGTTTTTTTTTTCAGTCTGTGCATCAACCCATATGGAGCTCCCTGTTCTCTTCAAATTAATGCAGGATGAAGCATTTCACACACATTATTTAATCGATTTCATCTTTTAAAAACCCAGAATGTCATTACACAAATTTACACTTGTTTTGATTTTATTTTTTTAACCTGTTTTACAAGTTGCATCTAGACATTATTTTTTCCAAACAAACAAGCCAGTTCTTTCTAAAATGTTATGTTGTAGATTATGCATTTCTGGTTACTTGGATAGTAAACAGCCTAAGAAGTGGGTGACAAGTTTGTTTTTGTCTGTTTTTTTCCTTATAGTCAGAAGCATGGTTTGAGGATTTTTCAGAGAAGGAAGTTTGTTAAATGACCGTCTCTGTTTATATCTTAAAGAAAGTCTTTAACCACAATGTAATGATAATTTATGAAAACATGAACTGGATTTAATTATTCACGTGCAAGTCACAGTGTTTCATAGCAGCCCCCCCCCTTTGCAGCTATAACAGCTTTCACTTATCTGGGAAGGCTTTCTGTAAGATTTTTAAGGGTGCCTGTGAGAATTTTTACCCATTCATCCATAAGAGCATTTGTGAGGTCACACACTGATGTTGGATGAGAGGACCTGGCTCACAATCTCCATTCTAGTTCATCCCAAAGGTGTTTGATGGGGTTGAGGTCAGGGCTCTGGGTGGGCCAGTCAAGTTCTTCCACAGCAAACTCATCCAACCATGCCTTTATGGACCTTGCTTTTTCCATTGGTGCACAGTCATGCTGGAACAGAAAATGGCCTTCCCCAAGCTGTTCCTACAAAGTTGGAAGCATAGAATTGTACAAAATGTCTTTGTAAGCTTAAGCATTAAGATTTGCTTTCGCTGTAGCCAAGGGGCCCAGGTCAAGCCCAGAAAAACAACCTCATAGCATTATCCCTCCATCAAACTTTACAGTTGACACTATGCAGTCAGGCAGGTAATGTTCCGCTTGGATTCACCAAACCCAGACTCATCCATCAGCCTGCCAGAGAGAGAACTGTGATTCGTCACTCCACAGAATATTTTCCACTGCTCCAGAGTCCATTGGCAACATGGATTACACTACCTCATCCAATGTCTGGCATTGTGGTTGGTGATTTGAGGTTTGCATGCAGCTGTCTAGCCATGAAAACCCAATCCATGGAGTTCCCTGTGCACAGTTTTTATCCTGATGTTGATGCCAGAGAAGGTTTGAGTCAGCAGAGCGTTTAGAACTTTTATGCACTATGTGCCTTAGCACTAGGCAGCTCTGCCCTGTAACTTTACATGGTGTGCCACTTCATGGCTGAGTTGCTGTGGTTCCTAAATATTTCCACTTTGCAATAATATCACTTACATCAGATCATTTAATATCCAGGAGGGAAGAAATGTCACAAACTGACTTTGTAACAGTGGCAGCATTCTATTACAGTACCATACTGGATTTTAGTGAGCTCAGCAACCCGTTCTTCCATAAGTGTCTGTAAAGGCAGACTGCATGGCTGAGTGCCTGATTTTATACACCTGTGACAATGGGACTGAATAAAACACCTGAATTTAATGATTAAGCTGAAGCATTAAGAGTTTCTTTCAATGGAATAAGAGGCCAACTTGCTTGGTTGATCTGCAAATTAAACCAAACTGTACAAAAAAATAAGGTGGGTTATGAGTGGGACTAGTTCTTGTCTAAGAGCAGTGATCTTGACAAACCAAAGCTTGTCATTTTTCCTCTGATTTTTTAAAGGATAAATAAACAAAATAGTGTTGATTGCTGATTACTAGAAGTGTTTACAGGCAATTCCTTACCTGCAGTGCTATGCAGGCTATTTTCCTCTCTTCATGCTCAGTCAAACCAACTAAGTGCTGGCTGGTGTATAAAATGGACGTAGTCACCGTGACAGCACCCGTGGGCTTCTGCACTCTGTATTTTGAAGTTTCAATGTCAGCATTTTTGGATGCTGCCATGTGGGTTTTTTGGAGCAAGAACCAAGCATAAATAGATGAGAAGGTGGAGTGCTAAGTTATCAATTAAAGCTGCATCCATAGACAGTAAGAGACACATATTTGTGTTATTAAGTAACAGGCTAATAAAATACTACAATTTCACTCCCCAAAACTAAAGCACAAAATTCTTGGACAGAATGTATCACACTGATAATGTTTATCAGGTGATGTCATATTAAAAGACTGACTCTTTAACACATAGATACTGAGGTTGTTTTAATGCAACAAAAGTGAAAAAAGCAAAAAACTATTGAATGACTACTTTGAAGTCTTTTTTACATTAGATAATCTCTGCCCTTGTTTGATTGCAGGTAGCTGAGATGTACTCTAAAGTGTGTAAACCAGGAAAGAAGAAGAGAGCTGTACCAGGGTCGCCTCCAGCCAACCCTGGCTTCCGGACCTTGGGTCGAGGTGACCGGGACCGTGACCGGGATGGGGGGTTTAGTGTAGTGGTCAAACCCCAGACATGGGCCCCTCAGGAGGGTAAAGCAGTCGGCGGGCCCCTCGATGACCACTGCTACGAGTCCATTGGGACAGAAGAGTGTGATCTGGCCTATGAGAACATGGAAGGCGGAGGTGCCTGGAAGCGAGAGAGGCCCCCTAACATGTGTGCCACCCTGCGGCCAAGGAGGAAGAAAGCCCAGCAGCCCTTGCAGCAGCAGCAGCCTCCTCCGCCACCACCGACGCAGCAGACCCCCAAGTTACAGCACCTGCCTGCCAAAGCCCTGCTGCTGCCGGGGGAGAACCTGTACGAGAGCATTGGTGACCTGAAGCAGGGCTCTGCCACCTCCAGCACCACCACCATCTTCACCTTCAACGATGGCATGGAGATGTATGTAACAGGGCTCTGAGGCAGTGGCTGCACTGTGACCCCCTATCCTTCCAACACAAGGAGCTAAGCTAACGCCACAAGGAGTGACAGCTGAGCCCCTGTCATGCTCACCCACACATACTGTTTACATTCAAGTCATAACATCAAGCCTTTCACAGGCTCCAGAGGCCTTGAGGTAGTAATGTTGATCTGTTATGACCTGGGCTGAATAAAAAGTCCAGTTTATTATCCTTACAAGGAATCCAAAGGTAGTGAAAAATAAATGAGCACAAGACCATTGCAGAGCAATCTGTAGGTAACAGTAGCACTTCTATTTTACTGATACATATGTGCAAAGCACAATAAAAAAAGCTGAAATTCTTCCTCAATTCTAGCGGGTAAAAATAGTCATATATTTGGTCCGAATAGGACTCCTATTTGGGGAAAAAAAGGCGTTGCGTGAAATATTTTGGTAGCACTTAGTCTGTTGTGAACAGGCCTTCCCTGTAGTTGGTCAAGATGTGATTCAGGACGGAATTTAAATGATATAAAGGAATGAATTACCAATCAAAATACTTGAAAGCTCAGGGACCAAGAGAAACAATTATGAGAGTATTATAAATTAAAAAAAATTGCACACATTTTGCATTCCTCCTAAAAGCTTCGAGTAGTTTCGACCATTTTCACATTTGAAAAGCCGACCAGATTCTTCCCCCTCCATCATGTTTTGTTTCATCACACATGGACTGAACACTGTCTCCACTGCCGTCTGTAAATGAAGTGTTTTACTTTGTTGATCCTGTTTCTGCACTTTGCCTGCTACAAGTTGCATGCTAAAAAATGTGAAAAAAAACAAAAAATCAAGCACTGTCATGTGGTACCTCTATATGAATGTTTTTTTTTTCTATTGTCGTTGGTTGTTTATTTTTTTAGTGTGTTGCTTTATTTCTCTGTAGAGCTCAAAGCCTGTTAGATTAAGGATGTCTTTGGCTCAGTGGGACTCTGTGCAGCAGAGGGGAGGATTCAGTGTCTCTCCTGCACCTGCAAGAAACACAGTACAGATGTAACAAGACTAAGGAGAACTGCTCGAGTTCTAAAGGTGGAGACAGTCCACTCAACCCCACCCCACACACAAACACACACTCAAACGCACACATGCTCCTCCCGTCTGCTCAGTCCTCGCTCATATATGTGGACTGTTCATCTACATTGTCCCTGCCTCGTGGTCATATGAATCTGCTTGGGTTTCATCATAGTGCAGCGTGGAAAGCTCCAGTAGAACTGATGTGTATTAGCTAAACGTCATGTCTCATCATCACCCCATCAGCGAACTCTCTCTCTCAGTTATCAGTGTTAAAAATATTGCAGAAATGTGAAGCAAATGGTTGGCTAAGCAGCCGAGCATCACCCTGAGAACCACACATGCAAATTACATACAAAACCTGGACAGTGACAATTTCATTTGACCAAATATCCCCAGCAAACAATGTGATTATACTGTATGTTGATGCAATGTGTATGTACATGACAAAAGAGAAAGAATAATAAATATATCATCAGTGTCAAGAAATCTATCTTTTTCTATTATGTTCAGTTGTGTTTTTGGAATGACTTCTCTTGTGACACAAACTGCGAAACAGCTGCAATGTAAATTTCAGTGTATTCTGTTTGTTGTTTTTCGAAGCCATGAAGCTACGGTGTGTTCTTGGAAAGCCCTGCTAAGTTAAATGTGGCAGCTAATGTTGTGTGTTTGCTATTCAGACTACAGGGTCTTGTACTCAAAAGCGTGTAATTAAGTGCTAAGTGCAAAAGATTGTAATGTTTTATATCAAGATTACTATTCATGAAATGTCAGTCAAGTTTATACTTTTGTAATAAAGTGGCACTTTAAAAAAAATATGGTTTATCTCATAGTCTCGGTTATTAAAAAGGGCAGAGAGCAGAATTTGCCAAGCGGTCATGATTTGCCATCTTGTGATCCCAAAAGCTGCCTGTAGATTCAAATATTTAGTCCTATAAACTATCTGCATAAGTACATCCTAATAATTACAATGCTCTTTCAGGGAAATGATTTAAAAATGTATAATGTTTTCACACTTTCATTCAAATCTAAAGCTGTGTGTTTTGTCCTTTGCTTCTTTCACGCACGACCTCATTGAGGAGCATGTGTGTGCATGTGAGCAGCATTCCCATGTTTTTTTTTTTATCTGTATGCATGTCTGTGTGCACGTGCACATGTGCCAGAGTAGCAGGGTCTGCGTCTGAGTGGCTGTGAAGTGTTGGGGAGGGAGGGGGAGGGAAAAAAAATAGGTCACCCCTTAAAACAAAAAGCTTGCAGTCAACATCGCAACCGTCTGCTGAATTTTCATTGGCGGGCTTGTCTCCATGGTAACAGGTTAACCTTGAGGCAGTAGTCACATGGGTGAGCAAGTCTTCTGCTGTCTTGGAGAATACAGCGTGCGTCGTATGACATCCGTGATCACAGTGTCACCCACTCGGCGAGGAGCTATCACAGGGAAGAAAAAAAAAACAACAGCCCAAAACAAACGAGTAGGAGATTCTGTAGGTGTGAAGATGATACAACGTTCACAGCTTATGTGATAATCTCACTGTGAGGAGTATGAATGACTGAATAAACATGAATGAATGAAGCAGTCAGATCCAGTGAAAGTGCACGACAGTGAAAAGACAGGATCAGAGAGACAGAGGGAGAGCGAGAGAGCGGAGATAACACTGAGCATAAGGTCATAAAGTGTCTGGGGAATCATGTTTTCTTCCAAACAAGGATCAAGAGACGTGAACACAGCAGGAAGGTGATTTTTACTGCTCATTTTGCAATCCTGAAATGACATGAACATCATTATCTTACGTGTTTACAAGTGAGAATTAACAAACTGCATTCGGCACCAGATCAGTCAGGTAAACCGAGAAGCACAAGGATGTTTCCAGCTGTTCGTATCAAACCTCCAACTTGTGATTCAGGTAAGTCCATGTGCATTTTCCTCCGCTGTGAAGAACAGACTTCTCAAAGGGAATAAACACACTATAAATCACACTAGAAGAAGCTTAATGTGAGCTATACTGACCCCTTCAGGCCCTAAAGTGCATCGCAGAGGGGAACTAGGCGGCCTGTATGTGAACCCTGAGAGGCAGAGGACCTTTTAAAGTATTCAAGCGTGAGTGTGTGACCGTCCGTGACTTCGCACTTTGCAGCCACGCAGTGTCAAACAAGTAACTTCAAGTAGTGGCTGTGAGAACTGACAATGGGATCTGTATCAAAATCTTTTTCCCATAGCCTGAATTTAAAATTTGTTTTTTCATATTTTACTCCTGTGTGTAAGATCTGGATTGTGTCCACAACATACATCCCTTTTTTATTTTGGATCTTTAATATAAATTTTCTGAAACTACTTTATTTCAGATCTAAGTTTCTACTATTACATATACAGTCATGACAAAAAGAAGGTTTCCACTGGACTCTATAAAGGCTTGTGAAAAACTAAGTACACCCTTACTGCTTCCACAGAAATTATGAGGCTTGGTACCCGCTAGGTGTTTCTAATCAAGTGCAATTGATGAACTGATCATCAGACAGTGCGACAACCTTATAAAAGCAGAAGTTTTGGATGTTTCCTGGTCTGGAGCATCCAGGTGTGTGTTTGCACATTACCGCAATCTTTCCAGGACTAGCTATCCCATAGAAATTGCAAAAAAACAGAGAGCTACAACTCAGACTCCACAGATCTGTTAGCATACTGAATATAATGTTCATGACATTACAGCTAGGAAAAGAGTGAACAAGTATGGCTGTTTAGGATGGGCTGCCAGGAAAAAAAACTTTTTTCTATCATAAGAACATGGCAGCACAAGCTTAGGTTTGCAAAGTTGGAAGTCTGAACAATGCTCTTTGGACAGAAAAGATAAAAGTGAAGATGTTTTTGGCCATAATACACAGTGCCAAAGGCAGCATATTAGCCCAAACAATGATTTGGGCTTTTTTGTAGTCACAGGACCTGGGCATCTTACAGTCACTGAATAGTCAATAAATTCCTTTGTATACCAAAGTATTCTAGAGTTAAAAGTGAGGCCATCTGTCTGGCAGCTAAAGCTTGGCTGAAATTGGATCACACAACAGCACAATGATCCCAAGCACAGCAGCAAATTTACAACAGAATGGCTGAAAAAGAAAAGAATCAAAGTGTTGCAATGGCCCAGTCCAAGTCCAGACCCCAACCTGACTGGAATGCTGTGCTGGGAAATTCAGAGAGCTGTACATACACCAATGTCCCTAAAACTCAATGAACTGAAGCAACAAGGTACATGGTTTTCAAAGTACTGCATAGAGCCCTGTGAAAAACTTTGTTTTACATGACATAATTTTTTTTAAAGCAGCATTAAGTACGAAGGTTGATTGACTATTTTCCTGTTGGGGAAGCTGTTCACAAACACGTTCATTATTGTGGTTGTCTTGTAGGAGAAAACACAATCTTTAGCATGTAATCAGCTAGAAACATGTTTTGTGCAACTGACAGAGGAAAATATCTTTCAAGCTTGTTTTCAAGAAAATCAAAAGCCTAGCTCTGTGTAAATTAAATTAAAATAAATTTTATTTCTATAGCGCTATTTCACAACAAAAGTCACCCTAAGGTGCTTTTTACTGTAAGGTAAAGACCCTTCAATATTAGAGAGAAAACCCAAACAATCAGACAATCATGCAATGCTAATACACAGGAGAATGTATGATATTATATCATATTTATCCCTTACTTGTACATCATTCTGATGTTGCAATGTTCTTTTATTACCATAACTATTTGGTCTTCAAATTGCACATTCCCTTCTGCATATTCTTGCATGCTTTGGTAATCCACCTGCCTCAACTGAAAGCACTTTGGGTCAAATCTTATTGTTTTTAAATGGTCTATAAAAACAAAAGTGACTTGACTACTAAGTATCCCCAATTTCAAACAGGTCACGCAACACTAATATTTATATCCAGTAAATCACAAAATCACTGGTACATAGCGATCTGAACCAAACTAATATTAACTTGGCAAAATGAGCCATTTAGAATAAGTTAATGAGATGACAATAAAAATATTGTCTAACAAGCTCCCTGCAGTTGCCATGTGACCACTAAAGGTATATCTCAGAAAAGCATCAATTTCTTTATGAATACTGACCTGACCCGACCCCACTTGACCTGATGTGAGGCTAGATGCCATGGTCGTTTTTTAAAACTTTTTTAAATGCAAATTGGATGATTAAGAACTCAAGTATGCAGCAGCGAAAACTGATTCTATAATATCCCTGAATTTTTTTTTTTTTTTACCAATGGAAGTGTATGATCTCACGATCAAGTTGTTTTTTGTTTCATGCAGATCAGAGGAATAGTTACAGAGAGAAGGTCCCTGGTTTGAGTTCAGGTGGGGAAACAAGCCCCTTTCACCATGGAAGGTTGTGTCAGGAAGGGCACCCAGCATAAATCCTCTGCCAAATTACCAATGCGGATTAATCCTCTTGGGCGACCCCTTGGGGGAGCAACTGAAGGTACATTTATATGGCTAAAAATGTAAACATTTGAAAGAAAACGCCACCTGGTGGCAATCTGTATTTTCAAAATGGCTGAAAATCTAATCAGTCCCTCCTCTCATGGAGGTCTGTCACTGTGCCAATATTCAAAATCTTGCAACAATTTTTGCATTATCGCGATCACACTAAGAATTTGTGATGCATCGGCAGTAGCATGGTGTCACCATGAAACTACATGATCTTGCGATCATTTTTTAAATGCAAATCAGACAAATAGTCACAGAGATATAGCGAAAAATCTACATTTTTTTAATGATTTTCAGCCACAGCACCAGGAGACGGCAATGGTGGTAGACACGATATGGTGTCACCATGAACATGCATGATCACACAATCAATTTGTTTTTTGTTTTGCACAGGTCGCACGAACAGTCGTGATGATATAACTAAAAGGCTAAGAAAAAAGTTTACAGGTAACGCCACCTAGTGGCAAACCCATATTTTCAAAATGGCTCAAAAATGAATTAGTTCCACAACTCATGGAGGTCTATAACTGTACCAAAATTCAAAATCCTCCATCAAATAGTTTTTGCACCATCGCAATGAAAAGATTTGCGGTGGTGGGGCTGAATAACATTAACCTCCTGAGACGACGTGTCCTCATATAGGGACATTACATTTGGTTTTGAAGCCCAAACAAGAGCTTGGATCACATGTGGTTAAAACGATAAAGGCTCTAAACTATGTTCACAAAATGTTGACTTTAAGACCTATAATAACAGTCAGATTCATATAATCAGATGTTTCACACTCATTTTTAACTGTGTGAAAAATGTTCAAACCCATGCATAAATGGAGTAAAGTCAGACCTGTGTTTAGGAAGGACTGGCAGCCATGCTAATTGCACAGACTGCTCTACCTCAGTTTTCTCCACAGATTTAAGTATGACTAATATTTCAAATTGTTATCTATTGTACTGTTATCCCCAAACACAAAGCTCCTCTAACTTTTCATCTAGCACCACCATGAGGATGAAATTTATGTTTTTAAGTGAAATGTCAGAGCAACAATCAGGCGAATTACATGCAGACATTAATGTCCCTTGAGAAGAAGAATTAAAGGAACAATGACAATCCCATCCATCCACCTTTTAAACTACTTATCTCAATTGATTTTTGGCAAGAGGTCACTGGTGAGACAGCCATTTACACCTACAGACAGTTTAGAATCACTGATTAACCTGACATGTATGTCTTAACACTGTGGGATGAAACTGGAGGCACAGGGAGAGAGCAAGGCCCAACTGAGCATCATAATGTGTCATGCTGAGCCCAGAAAGTTCCTGCTGTGAGATAACATAGTATTCTATTAAAAACACAATGATTTTCATTGGTCCAACCAGCTGCACTTTGTGAGTGTCCTGGGAACCTAGAATGACTTCAGTGACAGGAGAAAATGGAGATCTCAAAGAAATCCAAAGCCTAGCATAGACTCCCTAGTTACTCTGTCTACAATCTCAGTTTAACACATTCCCTATGTTTTAATGGTGCAACCAGACTTATTAAATCTCTATTTGAAATGAGTACTTACTAAATCCTGAACAGCTGGTTCAACCCGTACTCAGACAGAACCATTTAACAATGTTATTGCATTATTGTACCTTAAAGGTAATGGCACCATTTTGCTTCTGTGACCATTATGTATGAAAATATTAAAGAACAAAATATCCTTCATGCGCAGAACTACAGTGAGATTTGTCATCTGCAGAAGAGTATAAAATTTCATATACAGTACACAGAAATGAATATAACATTTTTTTCCCTTGTTTACACCTGAAGAGGATGATGCACAATAGTTTTCAAGTAGTTTGTGTTTTCTTTCTCAGAGGCTCACAAATGTTTGAGTCAGTATGACAGCTGCTCCTGGTCCTCCTCGTCGCTCCAGCTGTCGGACCCATCCGTCCCAAAGTATCGGTCTCCAAAGTCCCCTAAAAAATACACAACAGTGCACTCAGGGCGGGACAGAGATCACCCCCTAAAGTCAGGAAGGCAGAAATATCAATAGAAAGTAACACAGCATGAAGAGACAGTAAAACTAATTTGCTACAAAGCTCAGATGATCTGAAAATTAGAGCTTAGTAGCTTGGTAGCTAAACTCTACAATGAATTTCTACTTTTGAGATGGCGCTCATCTCAGTTTTTATTATTATTTTTTACAACCTATTTTGCCGCTTATTTTTTCAAGGATAGTTGACTGATTTTATGTTGGGTTTTCAAATTAACACAAAAGTTTCAGAGGAGAATAACTGAAGTTACTGTTCAGCAGTCTCTAAAATTCCAAACAGACTGACTGGCACCTTTATTAGATACACCTTGCTAGTACCCAGGTTGGACCCCATTTTGCCTTTAGACCTGCCTTAATTCTTCATGGCATGGATTCAACAAGCTGCTGGAAACATTCCTCAGAGAGTTTGGTCGATACTGATGTGATGGCATCACAGAGTCGCAGCAGATTTGTTGGCTGCACGTTCATGACATGAATCGCTTGCTCAGCCACGTTTCAAAGGTGCTTTATTAGACTGAGATGTGGTGACTGTGGAGGCCATTTGAGTACAGTGTTCTCATTTTCATGTCCAAGAAACCATTTTTGAGCTTTGTGACATGGCACATTATCCTGCTGGAAGCAGCCATCAGAAGATGAATATGCTGTGGTCATAAAGGG
The DNA here is from genome assembly GCA_015106775.1 of Etroplus canarensis. Classification (NCBI taxonomy): domain Eukaryota; kingdom Metazoa; phylum Chordata; class Actinopteri; order Cichliformes; family Cichlidae; genus Etroplus; species Etroplus canarensis. The sequence continues at coordinate 19,210 of VUQH01037975.1, read as the reverse complement.
ACGAAGATGGTCAGAAACAATACATGGTACTAAAGGGCCTAAAGTGTGTCAAGAAAATATCCTCCACACAATTACATCACCATCATCTGCCTGAACTGTTTATACATGGCAGGATGGATCCATGCTGTTGTTTAAGCCAAATTCTGAATCTACCATCTGAATGTCACAGCAGTAATCAAGACTCACCAGACCAGGAAAAGCTTTTTCAATCTTGTTTTGTTCAATTTTAGTGAGCCTATGCAAATTGTAACCTCAGTTTTCTGTTTTTCACTGACAGGAGTGGGACCCGATGTGAGACTGCGCTGGGTCAACCAAAAAGGTTCGACACACTGCATATTCAGAAATGCTCTTCTGAATACCTTGGTTGTAACAAGAGGTTCTTTGAGTTACTGTTGCTTTGCAATCAGCTCCAAACAGTCTAGCCATTCCAACCTAACCTGTAGCATCCACAAGACATTTTCTCCCAGAGAACTGCCATTCACCGACTATTTTCTCTTTTAAGGACCATGGTCTATAAACCCCACAAATGGTTGTGCAGGAAAATCCCAGCAGGTCTGGCACCAACAACCATGCCACATTCAAATTCACTTAAATCACCTTTCTTCCCCATTCTGATGCTCAGTTTGAACTTTAGCAGGTCATCTTGACCATGTCTACATGTCTAAATGCTTGCTGACATTAAAAGTGCGAGGCAAATTCTCCTTACACTTGCCCTCTGTTGAATTCACAAATTGCAATTTCACATTAATACCTAAACAGTATCTCCACATGCAAGTACTTTGTGACTATCGTCCTCTGCAAAGCCTGCTTGCCTGAGTTGGTAACAGATATTCCTCATTTTGGCTGAGCTGAACTGTGGGAGCTCTGAAATGTCAGCATTCAGCACTGCTGTCCAAAGACTTTTTTCACCCGACCTTAGGATAATGGAAGAATTAGGCTGGGATATTTTTTACAGTTGTCTTTTCTCACAAACATGCTGCTTCAAACATATTGACACTACTAGAAGTACTCTGTATATGCGAGGCAGGTTGCTGCATGGACAGATGGACAGGAGAAAGGACACAGGATGACCACTCATTCATGGTAAATGTACCAGACTATTAGCTGTGCTATTTGCACATCAGCGCAATGCCACAGACTTAGCTGGCAGGTTAAAGACCAGCTAATATCCATGCAAATGTCTGATCAAGTGCATCAGACATTCGCATTTACACTTCAGTCTTTATTCTTGGTTGACCATGTCAGTCCAAGACAACAATATTAAGTCAGTCTCGCCACTCCAGCCTTCCCTCTTTAGATAGGAACTTTCTCTCTCTTCACCATTTGTTTGATTTCAGGAATAGGTTGAGATATGCCAGATGACCGGGCATGGTAACCATCCAATCACCTTGTATTGCTGCAAGAAATATATATTGCATATAAGTATTGCAGACTCTGCTATAGAAGTCAGTTGGACTAGTTCTAGCCTTTTGTATTTTACTTCATGCTTTAACCTTTTTCCTAACCCAACTTTTCTTCTTTCCTGTTCCAGTTTTTGGCCCACCCAATCCCAGACCCTGAACCACTGCAGCTTCAAAGGACATTTTTGGAAATCACCCTGACCCATAAAATGCTCTGGCTCCCCACTTTCCTTCTTAGCCCAGCCAATCCACTTAGCCTCCTTTACACTGATAGGATGATCTCACAGACGTTGTCTTAGTAAATAAACAGCTTGAATGGCTGCAAGCATGTCCTGGTCTGAGTTCTGCATCCAAGTTTAACTTGATTTTGACAATGAAAGAAAACAGTAGTATTTTCCTTTTTTGTTTCACAAACAATTTCTTTCTAAATCCTAATTAAGTCCCTGAATGACTGAAAAGAAGAAGGGTTGAGGTTTCAGGTATAAAATAAACTTTTTACACCTGCAGCTTTTCTTGTGTCAATATGTGCTCTATAAAAACAACTGAAGTTTGCCAACCCTCGCATGGATTTTCTACAGAAAATGTTACATAATCACATTTAATTACTTATGTTTGGAAAGATATGACTGGGCTATCTGATGTGCATGTTGTTCAGTTACATCAGTAAAGGGAAGCAGCGCCTGCTTCAAATCTAATGTGACACAACCATAATATTACAAACCGCTGGGACAAGAAATGAAATCTGTCAACCTGAAAAACAGACGCTTATTATCTTTTATCCGCTGTTTTTGTTTCCTGCATAAAGCTAAAACTATGAACCCAACACCTGCTCACTCAAGGCGGTGTCGTAAGCTAATGAAGATGAATGAATTACCAAATAATTCTGTATTTTTGTAAGTCAGCTGTAATTCAAAAGTTTTCTACTGAGGTAAGACTCAACACAGGAGAGGAACATAGGCCATCTGATTTTGCAGGACAGTTAGAAAAAGAGTGAAAAAGTGTATGTAACTGCTTACCGATACCAGGAATTACATGTAAAAAATCGTCCAGGCCCTTGTCCACAGCAGTGGTGATGATTTTGACCTTTGGGAAGGCATAGGCCACAGAGTGCACCCCGAGTTCAGCCATCAGCAGCGACACCAACATGATCTTATCCTCCTGCACCTCATGATCCTGCTCAGCCACACACATCATAGCAACAACTGTCAATGGCTTCTTGATCACTAATAGCACTGAAACTGCCAAATATTCCAAACTACCCAGAACCACCATTGGGGGCTCATTTTGATCCCATCCTAAAACAGCAGCAACAATGGGAAACAGGTTGTTTTTTCAGAAAGTTTAGTTGTTAATTTTAATCTAATATTTCTAATTTTAAGTAAGACTGGACAAAATAAGCATTTAACATTAAGTTTTAGGGGGCTTATTAGTGTTACAAATTACTGAGATTACTGCATTACAGATCGTAAAGGTGAAATACTTTTTAGATTTCACTAATAAACAGAGGTTACAAAAACCAACACAATGACTAACACATATATTAATAATTGAATTAATGTAAAAGAAGAAAATTATGGACAAGTTTGGATAACATATGGTATTATCTGCACCAAAATAAAGAAGGTATAAAAACAGCAGTGCTCACTGTGAAATAAATTGAACAAATCATCGTTTATATTTCACAATTCACCACGCAGCTGCTACAACAAAATAAGAAACACATTTTAATAAATTAACTATTTTAAAAGTAGAACAGTAAATGTTAATCACACTGGAGTGCTCACTCTCTCTCTCTCTCTCTCTCTCTCTCTCTCTCACCCACCATCCACTCTGTTCTGCTTCAGTCTGCAGCGCTTCACTTCCTTAGCTCTGCTCCACAGGTCTAAAACCAGTCTGATTTGGCCACTCTGTGCCAGATTTCACTCTTTACTTGCTCAAATTAGTTTGCCACATCTGTGCCCTGCACAGCACAGCTCAAGTTTCCCCACTTCTCCACATAGCCAGCAACCCACCCAGTCATCTCCCTCTAGGTATAAGTAGTTGGAATTCTTTTTCTTTTTGTTCGTATGCACACCAAAATTCCCTACATGAATAAACCCATTTTCGGAAAAGTCTGGAAATATGAGCGGATGGGGCTGTATTTTAACAAAGTTACATGACTTTAAAATGTCAAGGAGTGAAAATGATCCCTCTTGAAGGTTCTAGCATTAGAAGCTCAATAAGTGGAAAACAAGGGAGGGATTCATTTGAATTTTTCCCTTGCAGGAATAATAGTAATCAAACCTCACCAGAAAAAAATAACATCTACTCAGTGGCCACACAGATGGGTAATAAAACAAGTGACTGCCCATGAGCAGAGGGCGCCTACTGTTGTCTGACTGCAGAGTAATGATGTTAATTTCCACCCACCAATAGGACTCGAACTGCCATCATGGCAGCAGCGCCGGTGGAGACTGTGCTGTCCATTAGGATGACATGATCTTCACTGATGTCTTTGGGCAGACGCAGGTAATGCAGCTGGTGAGGCCAGAGAGGAGGAGACCAGTTACCATGGTTACAAAAGCAGGAAGGGTAGTTACCACGGAGACACACATCATGTGGAAGAAAAAAAAAGAATTAAAAAAACAATCAAAACATTTTCATCTTTTGTTTGATGTGATTTTTGTGGCACACCCAACAATGTGTCAAGTCTTACAAAATGAAGCAGACATGGATTTGTCGGTAAATTACTCATATTTTGTTACCTCTGGTTCGCCTGAGTCAAGATTGGTCTGGATGAGGATTTTGCCGATGCGGACGTCCTTGCACACGGCCCTCAGGGCGGGCTCCATGGTCTCTCCTGCACGCAGGATCGACACACCGGTGATCTGAGGAGACGAGGCAGTGGAGCGAGCGTGATGACAGAAACCCCAAGGACATACTCAACTGGAAGCTCACAAGACTTTGTAAAACAAGAACATCACTTACCCCTTTCCCATTGTAACTCCGGCCCTCGTACTCATGGCCCTGTGGGGTCTGAACCACACACGACTGAAAATGCAGAAGAGGAGATAATATTTTATTAAACAAATGGCCTACAAGCAAAGACAGTGACACAAAGCGTGTGATTAAAAATGTGTATCTGTTCACGTTTGTCTAAAGACATATGAAATACTGAGTTGTGAATGTGTAAGGGTTTTCTGAAGTATACAGACTACATATGCACTGTCAGAGTACTAAGATCACTTTTTGTTGTATGACCATAATGCATTAGTCTTTTAATTCAAGTAATAGTTTATTCAGTTACACAAAGTAGGGAATACTCCATCTCAGTCTGGGGTTGAGCAGAGTTTTGATTAATGGAGGCTCAATTTGCTTATTGGCCAAAGCTGTTTAAATAATGAAGTCAGTGTATCTACAGTTAATCCCTGTCAACCAAAAGCTCAGGCACTGGACAGCTCTCAAGGCTCAGTTTTAGACAGTTTTTTCTACTCTTGCCTCAATATGAAGTCAGTGAGAGCAGATGTACCCAATATGGTCAGCTCATGCACATAGCTCTGGCATTAAGCACTGAAGCTCCACCCACCTGCTCATGAGGGGCAGCCAACCAAAAGAAAGTTAGCTTAAAGGCAGAGTTGCCTTCAAGAAAGGGAAGCTAACAAATAATTTGTTTCAGGCATGAAACAAGAGGTTAAGGGGCTGAGCCAAGACAGAATGAGATAAGTAAGGACTATTTATGAACTAGAAATCATGTTAAACTACTCTCCAAAAGTCAAAGTGTAAAAATAATGAGTTAGAAATGAGTGGTTGTAGTCCAAGTCCCTCCCGAATGGCTGACCTCCTCGTCCCATCTCAGAGGGAGAGTCCGAACATCCTTTGCTGGAAACTCATTTCCACCAATTGTCATATTCTTTCTGTCACTACCCAGCACATGTGGCCACAGGTGAGGATAAGAACATAAATCCACTGGTAAATCGAAAGCTTCACTTTCACATTCCGCTCTCTCATTACCACAACAGATAAGTATACCACCTGCAACACTGCAGGTGCTACAACAATCCATTTGTCAATCTGTTGCTCCCTTCTTCCCTCACTCATGAACAAATCCTCGAGATACTCAAACTCCTCCACTTGGGAAAGCAACCCATTCCTAACCCAGAATCCACCCTTTTCTGGCTGAGAATGATGGTCTCAGACTTGGAGGTGCTAATTCTCATCCCAGCCCTTTCACACTCAGCTGCAACCCACTCCAACGCAAACTGGAGGTCATCGTTCAATGAAGCCAGCAGAACCAGAGACAAGATCCTGAGACTATCAAACTCGACATCCTCCACCCCTTGGAACCTCCACATCTAAAGGAGCCAGAGGAGATGGTTTGGGCATCTGACTAGGATGCATCCTGGGCGCTTCCTAGGTGAGGTGTTTCAGGTATTTCCAACTGAGAAGAGGCCCTGTGACAGACCTAGGACACACTCGAGAGATCATGTCTCTTGGCTAGCTTGGGAACACCTTGGTGTTCTCCCAGAAGAGCTGGAGGAAATGGCTAAGGAGCAGGAGGTCTGGGCAGATAAGTGGCAGAAAATGGCTGGATGGATGGAAATATGCATAACAGGTCCACTTCAGATTTGATCATATTTCCAAGTTCTTCGTGTTGCCACCAAAACAAACAAAAAAGAAACTCCTTGGTAATGAGCTTGTTGCTTTTTACATGATGGAGGTGAAGCCACCAATACCAACTCATTATGCAAAGAGGTAAAGTTAGTGGATTCGGAAGTACACATGAAGTAGGATACATGCACTCAGGAGAATATAACCAACATGCACAAGCTAATTGTGAAGGGGTCGCTAATGAGTTGCTTTACTCGGTAAGTCTAAGAAGATATACTATAACACAGCAGTGGAGTTCCCATCAAAAAGGGCAGTTTAGTTGTTTTCGCACATCTATCGCAAATAGTATACCAGTAAATTTTCAAAGAAATAATTATACGCTCAGTGCAATTGTTTTGCTTGATGTCAGTGCGGTTTGTTAACAAAGGAACAAACATGGATTAATGGCTATTTGCTTATTTTGCTGTTTTAATTCACAGTTGATATTTGAATCATTGCATATATGGATCATATTTTATTTATACTTGCTCAGTGCTATAAGTCTTTTAGTTAATATGTTATTGTATTGTCTATGTACAAATCCAGCAGGTACACAGCAACTTTGGTGTTGTGTTTGCATCCTTGTCCACCTGATGAATGCTGAATGTTCACTTTCCTTTTAGTGCCATTTCGCCACTAAATCCTGAGGGAAATATCTAGCTCTATTCAATAGCTAGTCTCTAACAGTGTTTATGGGTTATTTTTGCACAAAGCAGCCCAAAACCACCTCCACTGATTCCAGCAGTGAGAGTGACCTAAGTTGCAGTGAAAAAACTATGAATGAAAATACTATAACCTCTGTAGAGTTTAAGGGATCTAGAGGCAGGTGATAAATTTCTCACTATGAGTGAGTCTTTTCACAAAAAGGTAGTCATGTTGTTACCGATTATGGCCATTGACTTAATGTCTACTTACCTGAGATGGTAGAAATGTTAGCGCATGTTCTATGAGAAGCCGCATTAATCTCTTTGAGTAGAAGATGAACTCATCTCGGCTGGTTTCTTTGTTCCTGCAGCAGAGCAAAATAAAGTGTTTAAACTTCAGACTGCAGCAGGGTAAGAAGGACATCATGATCGCATGTTGCTACCTGATGATGGTGTGCAGGCCTCTGACCTGCGGTGTACTCTCTAGCACACTGAGTGTCTGGGGCAGTGGCTGTGTCTGCTGGGCAGAGGCCAGGAGTGCTCTAAGACAAGGAGAAGTAGATCAGATTAAAAGGTTTTAGTGTTTTAGTTTGACAGACTGTTGGAGAAAATAAGGTTTTAGATAGCGGACAAAGCAGCAGGACAGATGAGATACAGTGTGGAGGTCAGGGAGCACACAGTTTGGACGTAAAATTTCCAATTTAAAATAAGCGGACCAAAGTCAGACAAGTCAAAATATGTATCAGCATACCTGACACTGAGCTCACGCTGCATAAAGAGAGGGTGGAGAAAGACAATGAAATGAAAAAATAAGAATATTTTAAAAGACAACCCCGGTGATATTTCTTTTCTTGTTATTAAAAGAATCTTGCAACATCTTGGATTAGCCCTGAGTGCCTGGAGTTATTATCATTTTGTATTAGCTTTAATTTCTGTTTCACTTCATTTTAGAGTAGGTTTACTTGTCTGTCCTGCTACTTAGTTTAACTGTAATTTTAATTTGTGTCAGTGTTAGATTTATAATTATACTGGAAGTTGGAGGTAAGATTTAAGATATTCCAAATAGATATTACAATTCAAATGCAACACTTTGTGCATGCATTTGATTCACAGACATCTGAGTCTCAGTAAACATATCCACCAATGCTTCCTCATGTTTGCTTTTTTAAACAAGAACGCCAAAGACACAGTAGCTCACCCAGGTCACGATCCTTCATAATTCACAGGTTATTTTAACCCTAGTACTGCAGGACCTCGATATACTGATGTTCCAGATAAGTTTCGTGCCGTCTATATATGGATCACTTCCGGTGTTTTCATTCACTGTTGGTCATCTAGCTGGTCGTATAGCTGGCAATACTAGGGTTAATATGCGCAGTATAGAAAGAAAGTGATTTTCTTGTCAGTAGTTTGCTGTATTGCAAAAACTGAGAACTAAAATCCACTGATAAGTCAAGGAGGCCCACAAACAGCCAAATCCAGGGAAAAAGCCCTAGGTCTTCACCAGCCCTACCCTAACCTAAGACATTATTATGCCATAAATACATCTAATGATGCCATTTACGGTTAGATGACAGAAGTACACACATTCCTCTCAAGCAGAAGTAAAAAAAACTTATGTTAAAAAAGGCTGGTAGAAGTTGAAGAACTGAATACACTTCTTAACTCAAGCAAAAGTGAAAAAGTACAGACTCTCAAATGCATAAAAGTGAAAAGTAGCTCTTTGAAGGACATTTCTATCTATATTTGTGCAAAGCTAACTGAACCTCATGTCATATTAAAATAATATTAATACAAGGGAATAGGTACTATATTTCAACTTCTATTAGTTTTCTAACGAATGTGCTTTAACGACCATTATGAACACAAGCAGGGAGAAACAAAGCAGATGAAAGAACTAGCTCTATTTACTGTACTATACTGCAGATGTATTACTTTGCCTCCACACCTAAACAGAAAAAAAAGAGTACTGTGCTATAAACCGGCATTCCGTGGTCACCATGCGACCACTAAAAGGGTATCCCCGAAAAGTCCCAATTTCTGCATGAATGTTAACCTGATCTGACCCCATTTCATGTGATGTAATGTGAGCCTAGATGCCAATTACATTTTTTTTCTTTTTTTTAATGCAAATTGGATGATTAGGAACTGACATATGCAGCTGTAAAGTTGATTCAATAATATTTCAGAATTTGTTTTTACTGAGTTCAGCCAATGGCAGCAGACATGATATTACACTGTATTTACCCCTTGTACTTCATTCTGATGTTGCAATGTTCCTTTATTGTCATGGTTATATGATTTTCTCTTCTGCGTATTCGTACACGTTTTGTTAATCCACCTGCCTCGACTGAAACCAATTTGGATCAAGTCCTGTTGTTTTTGGATGTGTTATAAAAACAAAAATTACCTGACTACTAAGTGTAGATTCACACATCCTCAACTTAAAACCAGGCCACACTAAAACCCAAAATCACTGGTACAATGCGATCTGAACCAAACTAATATTAGCTTAACAAAATGAGTCATTTAGTATAAGAGAGTCAATGGGATGACTATGAAAATATTGTTTAACTAGCTTCCCGCGGTTGCCATGTGACTGAAAAGCTCCAGTTTCTTCATGAATGCTGGCCTGACCTGAACCCACTTGACCAATTTGTTTATCCTTTTTTTGAATGCAAATTGGATGATTCAGAAATTCATGTATGTAGCAATGAAGTTCATTCCATAATATCCCTGAATTTTTTTTTTAACAATTTCAGCACAGGGCAACGGTGGCAAACATGACATGGTGTCACCATGAAAGAATATGATCCCATGATCTATTTGGTTTTTGTTTTGCGCAGACTGGAGGAGCGGTTATAGAGATAAGGCCAAAAATGTAGAAATATTACCAAAAAAAATCACCTAGTGGCAATCTGTACCTGTATTCAAAGTGGCTAAAAATCTCACCAGTTTCACATCTCATGGAAGTCTATCACTGTGCCAAAATTCTAAATCCTGAGTCAAATAGTTCTTGCAAAGGATTTGTGATGGCAGCGGCGCTGACCTTTCCATAATATCCCCACTTTTTGGGGATATAATAATATATAAATTATATGTTTTTACTTCTTTTATCTCTACTGCTTTTACAACAGTCGCACACTATAATGATGTATACACCAATAGGATTTTTGCTGATGTGTTATTGTGCCTTCCATTTAGGTCAGAATCAGTTTGATGCTACAAAGACGTGCAGTGACATGAAGTAATCAGCAGCTGCCCTAAAATGTCTAAAATCTGAAGTAATGAACCTGTTTTAAAAACATAATGTAGGGTGTAAAAGCAAAAGCTGTCAGGAAACTAAATACTTAAATAAAGTGCAGCTACCTGAAAACTACACTTCAGTACAAAGTATTTGCACTTCGTTATGTACCACCTCTGCATTTATTAATAGATGGCAGATAGGCAGATTACATGAACATTACAATTCAGACCAATACTCTTAGGAGTAGCAACGATGCTTGTGAAGTCTGGACAGATGGACAGAGGACGGATGCCTCGCCATGGCCTGAGTTCATTAGTCCTGTGGCTGGATGAGCTAAAAAATGACCAAAACTAAAGATATTTCCTGTGTATTTTTTATTACCATTTTTAGTAAGTTTTGTTTGTAATATAATTTTAGTCAGTTTTCTTTTTCTTTGTATTTCAGTTAAGTAAAATATATTTTCACACCTTTAATTTTATTTAACCATAATAACCTAACGCAGCACAGTTGTTCCCACTAACGATGTAAAACTCATCATAAATGCATTTTATTTCAAACTTGAGTAAAATAATTTCTTAAAACAGGAAAGACAGTATTTTATCATACAGCACTCAAACTGGAGTATATACTGCTTGTAGTAAAAAGTGCTTTGAGTTCTCAGTTAGAGTAGAAAAGCGCTATATAAGTACCAGTCCATTTTACTGGGGACCATTATCAGGATGTTGTACAGCATAAGAATAAACTATAGTATGAGTGGTCATAGCAATAAAGGAACATGTCAGTGTAACTGCATGTCTTAATCATTTCTGGACAACAGTGGAGGTCTATGGACACACACTTGATACTGGAGTTTGCTGACAAGATTTTTCAAAGTAAAAAGGATAAAAATGTCAAAGTTTGCTTGGTGTATTTTTGTACTTTTGTTCTGAAGCAGTTTATCACACAAAGAATTTGGAGTCTGCAAGTTTCAGCTTTCAGACACATGGTGGCACCATGCTCTAAAGTACAAAGAGTGCTTTGGTGACTCACCTCCTCCAGCTGACTGTGAACATGCTGGACAATCAGATCAATAGCCACCATATTCCCACCACCTTGGAGGGAAAAACAAGCAGAGAGCAGCCAAAGTGAAGTATATGTCCAAATGTTTTAGTGTAGGTATTTTCTAGGAACAATGAGCCTTGCCTGTCTCACCTCTTGGTACAACAATATCCGCCAGCCTCATGGCTGGTTCAATGTACTGCTCAAAGGCCGGCTTCACAAACTTGTTGTATTGCTTGATGACGCCTTCAATGTCCCGTCCACGCTCTGTGATGTCCCTGCGGAGCCGCCGGACGAGTCGAATGTCTGAGTCTGTGTCCACAAAGATTTTCATATCCAGGAGCTGCAGTGGAAAGAGCAAACACACCCAAATGGTTCCATAATGTTCACTTCAGCAAAGCAGCTGCACAAACAATTTCTGGTGACAATTAGTCTACTTCAGTCAAGAATTCTTCAAAAGAAAGGGAATAAAAGCACACACTGTCCTACCTGAAGAAGCTCTTTGTCTGCAAACGACATAATTCCTTCAAAAATGATTACACTGGCACCATAGACATTTTTCTGCAAAGAGAGGAGGGAAAACAGTCTTTAAAGAAGAAAGCTGCACCATGAACAGTCATTTCAGCTTTTATGAGATTAAAGCTGCAGTGTGTCACTTTGAGAAAGAGGTTTTAAAAATTAAAATTTCATTTAAGTTTAATATATTTTCAGCTTTGAATGCACCTGTCTCAACACTGCTGTTCTTCTGTTTAAAAAAAAAAAAAAATCCCAATGACGCACATTTCACCTCACATTTGAGATAATCAACACTGAGCACATACCAGAGAGAAAACAAAACTTACCCAGTCTTTATGTCTCCTGTGTGTGGTGAAATCATACACCGGGATCTTCACACTCTTGCCCTGTTTCAGTTTTCGCAGGGTGGCGACCAGCAGCTCAAAGTCAAATGCTCCTGGATGGTCAAAGTTGTAGTCGTTCTTTGCTGCCAGAGCCTGCTCCTCAGGGGATAAAACCTACAAGAAACAGAGTAACGTTTACATTCACAGGATGTTCTGATGAAGTATGTTTAAAGATTTTTTTATATATCACTTAGTTGAGCTCGATACCACTCTTATCTCTGCGAACCAACCAATTTTTCTGGGCTGAAAAATTAAGTCGTATTAAAAACTGCAGCTCCACTAAGGGCTACTTGAGGCTCTTACAGTGAGTCATTTCTCATGTTAAAATACCCAACTTCACAGCATTAAAAAGCATATTTACAGCCTGTTATAGAACACAGTTTTCATAACAGAATGAAACTTATATCTACACAGTCATAAAATCAGCATAGAAAATAGCATATGATTTTGAGGCTCATATGCAGCCCCGTGTCCTATTATAGATGTATTACAAAGAAAATGGTGCTGCTCAAGAGTTAAACACAGTTTTGTGTTGAAATTGTTTTCAATCATTTTTGTCTTGATTTGCAGAAGAGCTAGTCGAGATTTGAGTTTGACTTAGTACAGGCTGAAATCAAGGTGGATCACCTTTCTGGGATCAAAAATTCAACTTCAAAAACCAACAGATTAGTAAGTCTAAATGTACCTTTGGCTGCCCCCTTGTATTCTCCCCAAGGGGTTGCCACAGTGGATTAATACACATTGGTAATTTGACAGAGGGTTTACACCAGATTCCAACCCTGATGCAACCCTCCATGGTGAAAGGGCCTTGTGTCCCGATCTAGAATTGAACCAGGGACCAAGGCACGTGTGTAAACCACTACACTATCGGAATACTGTTAAATCTATTAGCAAATCTAAAGCTCATGAATTAACATTATGTTTGTAGTTTAATTTTTACACCAACTGAAAGGCAAATACAATAATGACTGTTTTGCACATGCTCTAACCTTAGTTCTTCTTTCACCGACTACCAGGTTGCTGACCTATTAAACCCTGCCACAAATATAGTTCTGGAAATGTTGAACTATGAACAACATCAACGAAAGATGAAATTACTTTCAATAAATGCTCAAAGTTCTTTGCTTTCTCTCCTTTTACGATGTTTAATTTGCTCATAACACGCACATGAATTTTAATTTATTCAGTGTATGAGTGAATTCGTTCTTGTTGTGCGATGTAGTCTTTAACTAATGGAAAAATTAAAAGTTAGCAGTTGTTTTATTAGCTTGCCACATTAAGATGTATTCATTCAATAAATTTAACTGAGATCAATATTTCTTTTGCAACAAAGAACAAATAAATTAAACATCGGATCACAATAAATGAAGTTAAAAAACCTAAGATGTCTAAATTTCAACAGAAATGCACTATACAGATAAAAGTATTGGGCCACACCTCTTAACCACTGAATGCAGGTGCTTCATTCAGTCTTAATGCCACAGGTTTATAAAATCAAGCACCTGGCCTTGCAGTCTGCCTTTACAAGTATTTATGTAAGAAAGGGTACCACAGCAACTCAGCCACCAAGTGGCAGACGATGTAAAGTTATAGTGTGGGGTTGCTGAGTGCTGAGTTTTCTGCTCGTAAAAAAGAGAAGTTATTCTGATCATGTTGGCGAACCAGACTGTTGCCATGTTATCACTCGCCAGGATCTAAAATGCTACGCCTACACCACTGCCCTAGTTCTTGACCTGTTGTATCCTTGCTTAAGACATTATTATGTCATAAATGGGCCTAATGACAGCATTTCTGTATAGATGGCAGAGAGGCACATGCAACCACTCATTTTATGAACAATGCAATCCAGGCCAATATACTTGGGAGCAGGGATTCTTGTGAAAATGGAAAAGTGCCTGTAAAAGGAAAAATATAATCTTGACTTTGAGCACAATTTCAGGTACACTCTAAACACAGCTCCATTGTTTTCTGTACTAAGCAACTCTCTGTAGGTTCATTTTCATAGGTATAAACCATCTGCTCTGTAATTTGCACATTGTAATTTTTTTGGTGAAACCCCAATCTCTTATTAAGTAAAGAGACTGGCACAATGATTGCTTCAAGCTTGTGATGGAAATGCTCTTAAGATTAACAAAACATTTCCTCCCACAGATGATAATTTCTTCCTGTAACAAACCCGGAGATAATCTGCAATAAAAACCAAATAAATAAAGACAAAAATTACAAACATGCAAGGCTCTCTTACCTTGTAGAAAGAATCCATCGACAACAGCACAACCCACGGCACATCCAGAGCTTCAATGATCTTATTGGCCACGGTGGTCTTCCCTGAGGCGCTGCCCCCACACAACCCTGCAGATCCACACAGCATTTCAAAGGCCCATTATGTGTGTTTTTCAGAGTGTGTCTAATGTTGTCTCCTGGTATGCATGTGTGATAGCTCTAAAGTGTTTATGGGTATAATAAGAGAGAATAGAACATTAAGGACAGGTTCTGCAGCTCAAAGCCACGACTTGGCAGTCCGGAGGACTAACAACATCATCAGCGAGTGTCATACCGATGACAAAGGCCTCTTTTGACTGAGCCCCATGCTCGTCATACCAGGGAGGTCGGCCGGCGGTGTAGATGGTACGTGTGCCTGTGCGGAGCAGAGGAGGCTCTGTTTTACTCAGCGAAGTAGTGCTTTTCCTGCGGGGGGCCCCGGCGGGGGGCAGGAGCCGGTCCAATGAGTCCTCCCCGCTCCCACTGCAAAAACAGCAAGCAGCAGGGAGGGTCACAGCCAAGGAAGAACTGGGAGAGAAACCATCAGACATACTTTTCAGGCCTACCGAGTTCATATCAAATGATATGGTCTGTATATTAAAATTTATAATGCATTCATATTTTTGTTGCACATTAAAACCTTACTATATATTAGAATGAAATATATACGATGGAGCTAATTTACAGCCATTTTAGCAGCTTTGAGGTTATTTCAGTGCTATGCACTAAATTTATAACACGCTAACATGATCACAAGGATGACGCTGATGCCTAACTAACAGAATATTCATCCAGCTTATCATATTAGAGTTTGTATTTTCTAGTGCATACTAAAAAATACAGCTGAGGGTCATGGGAATGTAATTCGTTTTGCATGAATCTGGTCATAAAACAATTGAGTATGAAAAGTCAGAGGATCACAAGTTGTTAAAATTTAGCCTCAAGATGGATATGAATGTTTGAATCAACTTTCATGGCATTAGTCTGAAAAGTTGTTGAGCTATTTGGCTCAAAACCACAACTGTGAACCACATGGTCACTCTAGAGGATAAGTCAGAAAACATAACAGGGCTTTAGGGTGCATACATGCCTGCACTGAAGTTCATATTGATCCATCATGTAGAAAAGACTGACTAGTTGTAGACGTAGTGGCACTGGTTTAAAGTATCAAAGTCATCAGGATTCACCCACTGAGTAGCATGCAAGCCACAGCAAACCAACAGCTGCAGACATTTTACTGAAAAAATGCCAACCTCGTGGTGAGTCTACAGGAAATGCCAGGAGTCATCAGGATCACTGAATCTAATACTTTTCTTCTTTAAAAATCTTCTTTTATTATGAGGCAAGAAAAGACAAATTTCAATTTACATATTTCTGTTTAAGTGCCAATGCATTTTTAAAACAAAAACAAGAAGGTACAATTATACAGTGGGTCCTTTGCCTCTCTCATCTTTTTAAGTGGGAGAACTTGCACAACTGGTGGCTGACTAAATACTTTTTTGCCCCACTGTAGGAATGCCAAAACCTGTAGTACAAGAAGCAAATATTTTTGTCCTGTGACACATACTTATAGCTGTGTATAAGACTGTTTATGAGTTTTGCTGTTGAGCAGTGAGGCAGCAAAATCTTCAATTAGGTCTAATCTAACTGCTTTGGAATAATATTTATTGACATTTGCATTTCTTCTCAATTTTTATCAATTATGCTTTTAAATACATAACAAATAAAGAATGTTTAAAATATGACAGAATTCAAAATAATAATAAAAATAATTAAACCAACCAACAGTACATATTTTCCAATGATCAACTCGTTCATCTATCCATCCAGTTTCTTCAGCTTGACCAATTCAGGGTTGCAGGAACCTGGTCCACCTGGTCACCAGCTTATCGCAGAGCCAACACAGAGAGACAGACAACCATTCACGCTGGCTTTCACAGCTAGTTTAGAATCGTCATTTAACCTTAATTAATCAATTAACCATCAATTAATTCCCCACGTCTTTGGACTGCAGGGGGAAGGCAGAGCACACACAGGGGGAACATGAAAACTGCCCACAGAAGCACCCAAAGTGGCTGGCGGATTCAAACCCAGGACACACTTGCTGTGAGGCAACAGTGTTAACCCCGGCACCAATGAGCAAATCAGTGATTTCTTTTTTTAAATAACCAATCAAATGTTAAACTAAGATCAATAATTTTTCAGTTTGAAATTGCAAATAAATTGCAAAAATACTTTCGTAAAGTTACAGTAAACTGAACCAGAACATCAGTGGCATAGTAGCTCATCTGGCTCATGACCAATTACAATTCATAGGTTCCTGGAAAGTGTGAAGCGCAGACAGAAAGTCCAGTCATTGGATGGCTGTATTGCACAAGCTAATGAGAATTAAAATCCCCTGAGAAGTCAAGGAGGTCTGCAAACAGTCACATCCAGTACAAACTAATCTCATTCACCACCAAAAGAAACTGTTCATAAGTAGTCCCAACTTCACATTCTTAGTATAGGGGTCAAACAATAGGACCACTCCCTTCAAGATCATGATCATCGCCATCTAACGGGATACAAGTGGCAAAGTGATATTTTGAGCTGAGCTGTCACAGTGCTATCAGCAGCAGGTCTGCGATCTAAAAAAAGAGTCAGCTCAATAGGGATAATGAATACAGGAATAGTGACAGTAGAACGTTGTGAATTGATCTTTATGTTTTCTACTCTTAAAAATTGGAAGTTGTGCTGACCATGTTGGCAAACCGGGTCATTGCCCTGTTATCACCTGCCAGGATCCGATGATACACTTACGCCACGACCCTTGTTCTTGACCGGCCCTAACCTTGCTTAAGACATAATTATGCCATAAAAAAACCTCCTGACAGCATTCATATATAGATGGCAGAGGATTACATGCAAACAGTCTGCCATGGTCTGTGATTTTCTGTAGTTTAGTTTAGCTCTTGTTATTGTTAGTATGTTCTGTTTGTGTTGGCTTCATTCTGCTATGATTCATGGGCAATGTTGTTGTTTAGTTTTGGTTATTCCAGGTTTTGATTTTATATTCATGTGGATTATTGTTCATATTTAGTTTCCTGAGTTTGCTGTGTTTTGGTTTTTTGTTTCTGCTTTCCCTGTTTTTCCTTTTTATTTGGTTGGGTTTGTTTTTAGTATTTCCTTGGTTATTTCCTCTTGTATTTAACATGTCTTCTGTCCCCTTGCCTTGTGTGTATCTGTATGTCCTCCTTGATTGTTCCCCTCATCAGTTTCAGCTGTCGTCTCCCTCGCATTTCCAATCTCTCCTTACCTTGTGTGTGCGCGTGTATAGGCCTGTCTTGTGTTTTTCCATCATTGCAATGTCTATTGCCTTCCCTCATGTTCCATGACATGCTCTGCAGTTTGAGTTTTTGCAGTTTATGAACTTCAACTTTAATAAAAGTTCACTTTCTGTACACCCGTGCCTGCCTGTGAGTTTCTTACTGGGTCCTTTTCCTGCTCCTGCTGTTTCAGCACGACACAGTTGTTTTATCAAAACCAATACTCTTTGGTGTAGTGATTCTTGTGAAAATAGAAAAGTACCCAAAAAATGACAAACATAATCTTGACCTTGGGCACAATTTGGATGAAGAGTTGTTCAGTGATCACTGTGGGTAAGTTTGATTAAATTCTGGCAAATACTGGAGGAGGATTAGCAATTCTTGCGCACTACAGACAGATAGCACCCCATTGCATCAGTTTATCAGTCCTTTAGCTGAAAGCCTGAATTCTTGACCATGCAGTGAGAGGATCCAGTGGCTCTGTTATGAAATCTGAAGAATTTTGGTGATAAGGTTTAGGTTCAATTGCCCCCAGGGCAACTGCAAATCAGTACAAAATTGTGCGACTCATCACCTTTATCCTCTGAGGAAAATTTCCATCCTGATAAGAAGCATCTCTTCTGGGATGACATGTTCCCATATAGGTCTAAAAATAATGTGAGTCATATACTACAAGCTTTACAGTAACCTGATATCAACCTCAGTGACTATCTCTGAGAGTTTAGATTGTCATGCTAGACAGCAATCTACACCACCCTAACCAAAACAGTAAAAGGGGGAATATCCTTTAGAAGAATGGTTTTTCAACAAAAGCTAAGAAACACTGACTCTTTCTAGCATAGTGTGATGGGAGAATACTTTATTAAGATTCAGATATGTTGGTTTATCTTTCATTTATTACCCTGTAGGCCTATGAACTCTGCCAATACTGCTTTGCATTTTACAAATAAACAACTTTACGTTACAAAATGACATACAGCACATTCATTTATGGGGAATACAGTTAACTGGACTAGCTTCACCTCAGCCAACTACAAGATACTGATAGTAATTATGCTAACATAACAGTACATTAACGATATGGAACCCCCTAAATGTTCCACAGAGATAAATGTGGACGTAGTGCGTAGAATAAAGTGCTGTATGAATGTGTGTTTCAACTGGTGACTGTGGCTTGTAGCATAAAAGAATTCAGTAAGCGTGGAACTATAAGCCAGCCACAGGGACCACACATACTAAGTGTACTCCTAGTGCTGGTCCCAAGCCCAGGTAAATGGGGAGCATCAGAAAGGGCATCTGGCGTAAAATCTTTGCCAGATCCAAATGCGGATTTATAATACATGATCCGCTGTGGCAAACCCTAATGGAAGCAGCTGAAGGTAGAAGAAAGAAGTAAGAGAGGAACTATATATACTACAGTTACAGTTAATCATACTATACATACAAGGACCATTTTTCTGCGCTATTCAACTTCTGATACTGTAGGTAGGCACATAATAAAAGCTTGACGTTCTTCTTCTTCTTCTTTTCGGCTGCTCCCGTTAGGGGTCACCACAGCGGATCATCTGCCTCCATCTCATCCTATCCCTTGCATCCTCTTCCCTCACACCAACCCTCTGCATGTCCTCCTTCACTACATCCATCAATCTTCTCTGTGGTCTTCCTCTTCTCCTCCTGCCTGGCAGCTCCATCTTCAACATCCTTTGTCCAATATATCCACTATCCCTCCTCTGAACATGTCCAAACCATCTCAGCCTTGCCTCTCTGACTTCGTCTCCAAACCTCTCAA